>VOSG01000090.1:0-62302 GCA_009761265.1 Halicephalobus sp. NKZ332
TTTTCAGGTGGAAAAAGATCATTGGAAATGCTCGGAAGTTCTTCAGAAAATCGAGACTCCAGAATCAAAGATAAACATAATTTTCGGAGTTTCTGTTCATCAACCTTTGATTTCCGAGAATGTGATGGAGAAAACAACGTTTAGATACTTCAGGATTCTCTGTGCAGGAGAAACTTTCTACGTGAATCCATCAAATCTGAAAAAAATGGGAGGCGAGATGTTTGAAAAATGGTTTGAAGATGAAGTTACTCACGAAGATTGCTCGATTGTGCAAAAGCTGGCTCCAGACGATCTAAAACTGCTCTTAATGGCAACTTGTGGATACTCAACGATAATTATTCATTCAAGAAACGTTTTCGAACTGGGTGACATAGGAGTCGAGTTGAAAATTGTGCCGATTGTGAGAGCCATAGACGCTTTTGTAAGAGATCTGAAAACTATGCATCCTGTCAGAAAACTGGAATGTGCTTTGAACTACAGATTGACTCTCGTTGCGGATGGGATTCTAAGGTCGATGAAAGGATATCTGGAGAAGTTGGAGTTGCTACATGAGTATTTGAAGGAAAACGACGAGAGAGAAGAAGATTTGCCGGCGGACGTTCTCGAGATGTTAGATGTCTACGATGATTACGTGATTATATGATTGTTTTTATATTATATCTATACTGATTACGTGGTTATATGATCTCGTTTTGCTCGTTGAATCGTGTGACTTTCAATTTTTAAAGCCTGTTAATGGTTTAAAGCCATTTATATCTATTTTTATTTATTTTAACTTCGTGAAAAGTTTCGAGATTTTGAGAACTCAGAACCTTAGAATGTTCCAGAATCATCTGGAACTTTGAATTTTGAAGACTTACTTTCCTAATGATATTATATATCAATTTAGATGCTGGATTCTATTTCGGAGGCCTTAATCAACTCGAATTTTGCTCTTTTTGTTATTTTTGGGACGATATTTGGCTGTATTTTTGTCAATGGAATGATTACTTTGGTGATTGGCCACGCTATGAGACACTCCTTCAAATGGCCAGGAGAGTCGAGGAAAATAAAAGAAGTGATTTCGACGGGAAATTGCCCGAGGCTCTGTGCGGTTATAGGATCAGGAGGTCATACAATGGAAATGACTGGATTTTTGAAGCAGATAAATCCAGATCTTTTTAACAATAGGTTTTATATTGTTGCTGAAACGGATAAGCTTGGAGTTGATAAAATTATGGAAGTAGAAAAAGAACTCTTTTCAAAGAAAAGTTCCGGGAAAAAGAATGAATTCGAAATTGCGAAAATCCCAAGAAGTAGAGAAGTTGGTCAGAGCTATTTTTCGTCGATTTTTTCCACACTCTGGGCAACATTGATATCGATGAAGTTTGTATGGAAAATCAAGCCGGATGTCCTTCTTTGCAACGGTCCAGGAACATGCATCCCAATTTGTTTTATTTCTTTTCTTTTGGATCTTTTCAGACTGAGAGATACAAGGATCATCTTCATCGAAAGTATATGTAGAGTGAAGACTTTGTCATTAACAGGGAAGATTCTATATGCTCTCAGGATGACAGATGTTTTCCTTGTTCAATGGGAAGATCTCGTCGAAAAGTACCCGAGGACAGAGTACATTGGTGTACTTATTTGAACATCAATCCATCTTGAAGGAATGGAAACTGATCTATTTTCTGTCAAAAGCGGTTTAGGAATGTTAAATTATTTGTTAAAATATCAAAAAATTGTTTTTATATTGTTGAATCACTTTTTACGAAAGAGAAAATTTCCATCCATTGTTTTCTCATCGAGACGGGATATACTTCTTGTTTTACTATCACTTTGCCTTCAATTGTACAGGTTCTGAAAGATAAATAAAATAATATTATGGAGAAATTAACTTCGTCACAAAAACATTTTTGTAATTTTTATTCGAACTTCAAGAAAATAAAGTTTAGAGATCGTCGAGAGGAGTTTTTTTCGGAGGGAGTCCACAAGGTTGGATCATTTTATTTAGAAGCTCCATTCTGGCCCTTTCTCTGCTGTAATTCTTTCCGACAGCCATGAACGTCAAGTGATCTGGGTGTCCGGCGATGGAGGCACTGGTATCACGGTGTTGATTCGTCAACCAGTCCCATTTGTTGGAGTCTGAATGTCCGCAACCGGTATAGCGAGATTGGAGATGTTCGAGTTGAGCGAGAACATGAAATCTTTCGGTTGTGGGAGCTTGAGAAGTCGCCATTCTAAAAATCTACATCTTATATATTAATTTATATATTAACAACAGTCGAGAAACTAACCAATACGATTAGTTGTGGAAATAAAAAGGAAACAAGAAAATTAAAAAATGGAGAGTTATATAGAAGACTTCGTCAAGGAAAGGGGAGCGGGCAATTTTTGGCAAAGTGTTCGTTTTTCTGACGAAATTGATATTGAAAAATAAACGTTCGTTCTCATTTCGCCAACGCGATTTGGAAACTTAAATCAAATACATTTCATTTGCCAATTTTTTTTCTAGATATTTCAAAGTAAAGAATATAATCCGCTTCAGAAACGCTTATTTCCTCTCTACTAAGAGTGCTTTTTGATAAAACAGTCGAATTTCTGTTGCAAAATTTCCTTTTTTAGTGTACGAAAAATCCAAGAATATAATTTACTCTAAATAAACGAATATTCCCTTACTGCCAAGGTAGCCTATATTTTCTCTTCTAAAAATCAGACTTTCCAAAATTCCCCAAAAGACATTGTTCTCCAAAAAGTTCCTTATCACTCATTATTTATGGTTACGGTATCTTTCTTTTCTCAATTCTTTCTCTTCTGAAACTTTTGTTTATTGCACAAATAATATGATTTTGCTAGAAAATGAAAAATACAACTCTGACTTAGGTGAATTGGAAGGTATTATATACTCATGATTTAAAGATATGAATCTCAAAGTTTCTATTTACATCGAATCTTGTATAATATGGCGTCTTTAAAAAGATATTGGATTAATATCAGTACAAAATCCTTAAAGGAAACTCTGAATTCATATTGATACAAAAACTTTAAAAAGATTTTTGGATTGATATTAACGCAGCATCTTTACAAAGTTACTTGAACTTCTGATGATATTGGAGGATTAAACAATGTGATGGACGACCATGTCGAATTGATCCGCAGCAGTTTGTTCCTTCGTCTGCATGTGGGTGTATGTGGTGTAAATTTTCTTGTCTGTAGCGGTGGGGATCGAACTGGTGGGTTTCCCCCAGACGTTGTCCTGGTACATGATGAGATCATCCATTGTCGACCAGGCTGCGAAGACGTACTTTCCTTCCTTTTTGTTGTCAGAATTCATGCTCATCAAGTAGCTGGAGTAGAGGGTAGCGTCACAGGGAGAAATGGCGAAACCACACATCATGTTTATTCCACAGGAATCTCCTGGCCAAAATCCATCCTAGAAAATGTAATAAAGGTAATGTTTTAGAGTAACACAACTTTAGAATTTCCGATTCCAAGTCTCAGTTGGACAATTTCTATCAATTTGATTTAAAAAACTTACATCTTTGTTGCAAGTGGGGGCCATGATAGCTTCTATTCCAGCACAGTTACACAGTCCATAGTTACCTCCGGAAATTCCGACAAAAGTGTCGACTTTTGAAGCCAAGGATTTTCCCAACTCACATTGTTGACCCTGAAGACTAACAGTTCCACCTCTGATGATCCTTCTTCCGATAGTGACTCCCATGGAGTGACCGATGATATCGACATGGGTCTGGTTGGTGTACGCGATGACAGCTTCAACGAACTTCCTCATCCTCAACAAGGTCGTGCAATCGTGGGTTCTGAAGGAGGCTTCCATGGAGTTAGCATCTCCCCAGGTGGTGGCGTAGAGTTCTGCGCTGGTGTATTTTTGGGAGAGGAAGTACGAAATGGAATTCGTCCATCCAGAAGCGATGCCTCCGTGGTTCAAAGCAGCGTCGGAGTTTCCATGGATGAAAATCACCGGTTGATGGACGATTTTTTCTTTGCTAGAAGTTTTTCCTCCGTATGATCCCGATGATCCCATGTCTGATCTTACGAAATCTTGGTCTTGGTATCCATGCCTGAAAAATAAAAATAAAAAAGAACATTTTAGGAAACTTTTTAAAAAATTCCAGAAACTTCCGGGATTTTTTAATGAAATTTTAATTAATGTAAATTAAAAAACTCACTTGCTGAGCCAAGTTTGGAAATCCTGCGTGATGGGTCCTGTGATGCTCTGGCCTTTAGTCAAGACGGCCACAGTAAGAAGCAAAAAGACACCTGCTTTCATCATTGTTGAACGAAGAATAAATTTTCCTTTGTTTTTGCTGTCTTTTATTTTGATCCCCAAAACACGCCTTCTCCATAAGGCTGTATCAAAGATTAACCTTTTTTCGATGTGGAGATTATGGAAAAAAAATTTATCAGTAAGATGGAACCTTCCGAGTTTTGGTTCTCCGTAGTTCGTGTTTGATCGAGGTCCCCAAAACACGAGGAAATCAAGGAAGAAAAGCTTTGAGGGAAAGTTTTAGGGAACATGTGACTTTGACGTGGGTCTTTTTTGGAGGAGGTTTTCTGATCAGGAAATCATGTTTCTGCAAAATTTCAAAGAACAGGCAGAAAATGATGAAAAATAATGTGGATTTTTTGGTTTCATACTGTAAAGCACAAAATATCTTTGTCTTTATGGAATTGCTTCGGCAAGAATTTCCAGAGATCGAGATTTTATCTTTTTGAAAATTATTATTACAAAATTAAAAACTAATTTTTTGGAAAACTTTCCTCAAAAACTCTAAAATTTTTCGGAAGATCCTGATCGAGAAGCACAAAAATTGAGATTTGGCGAAACGAGAACTAATGTAAATATCTTTCTTTAAAATAGACTAACTTTTGGGAAGATTACAAATTTGAAGAAAGGAGGATAAGGCTAAATTTCCTTCTAAAATGGATTCTATCACGAAAGTTTCATCTAGCTTAGCGAAATGAGAATGAACGCAAATTTTTTCGATGAGGCAAACTACACTCTGAAGACGATCACCAACTTGGCGAAAAGAGAAAATCGAAATCACGTTTCTTCTTCAACTTTTCTGAATGTTTCATGTTGAATATATAATTAATATAGAATTTCCATCAGATGAATTTGCAACTTTTATTGGACGAATCTGTAACTTTTTGTGATAAATTTGTAATTTTTTAAGATAGAATTGTAAATTTTCTAGATTAATATATACTTTTTTTCGGATGAATTTATCCTCTTTGGATTAATTTATAAATTTCTTTAAAATGAATTTACAACTTCTTAAGATAAATATGAGTTTTTTCAGATGAATTTGTAACTCGAGATCCATGTCGGAGCGCTCTCCAGTGCTCCGGTCGCTGATTTGTGGTGGGGTTGCCAGCCTCGCCGTGGACCTTTCTCTGTACCCCATTGACACCATAAAAACGCGACTTCAATCAGAACAGGGATTCAGAGCCGCTGGAGGCTTCAGGCATCTCTATCGAGGACTCTCTTCTGTCGTCGTTGGAGCAGCTCCTAATGCTGCTTTATTCTTTTTCGCTTACGAAGAATTCAAGCTTGTTTTTGACTTCAAATGTAAGTCATTTTATATATCGAAATGTTGTTATTCGGGAAATTCTTTACTCTCTTTCGTTTATAAAGGGTTAGTAATTATTTTTTACATCAAATTAAGTTCTTTTGTAAATGAGAAATGATTTAAAATTTCAGCAAATGTCGTGCAAGAGGCCGTCTGTGCTGCTTCGGCCGAGCTCATTGCTACTTTAGCCAGAGGTCCGATGGAGGTTTTGAAACAACGAGCCCAAATTGGATCCGGACACTCGATGTATTTCTTGGCGAAGAGGATAATCAAAAAACACGGTTTTATGGGACTTTATCGAGGAATAGGACCGTTAATCGCTGTGGAGATCCCATATTCTTTCATCGAGATCCCCATTTGGGAATTGCTCAGACGGGAATTTGCTCAATATTCGGTGAGTATTCTTTTTAAAAAGTAAATCTCAAAGAACAACTTCTTTGAGAAATTTTTCGATTACAATTCTCAGAGTTCACTCTGTAGTTCCGGAATTTTACGAAATTATGCATTCATGACTTCATACTTTTTGGTCTTAGTCTAAAAATTCCATAACAATGAGTTTTTTAAATCCTCGATATTGATGTTAATCATGATTGTTTTTCAGAAACGGGACAAATGTACGCCTTTTCAATCTGCCGTCGCTGGAAGTATCGCCGGATGTATTGCGGCCGTCCTGACGACTCCTTTGGACGTTGCGAAAACGAGGATAATACTTTCAGACAAAAAAACATCCACTCTCAGGACTTTGCTTCAAGTAAGGAAAGATGAAGGAATCAAGAAACTCTTCTCTGGAACCATCCCAAGGACAATGTGGATGGGGATCGGTGGATTCGTTTTTTTCTTTGCGTGGGAAGCCACTCGGGATCTGAGTTACAGGTACTTTTAGGAAAGACTAGTCGAATGAAGTTTTTTATTTTACTTGAGAATTTTAAGTACTTTTTAACTTATGGTTACTGCACTTCGGAATTTGACGTTGTATTGGATGGAGAGGATCGAGAAGACTTGATCGGCGAAACTTTGCCATTGGCTCTGGAAGTAGGCTCCGTTGTTGGAAGTCACGCGGATCGTCAAGTCGAGGATGTAGTCTGTGTATGTTATGGCACCAGCAGCACCACCTCGGAGTTGGAGGACAGCACCGAGCCCGGGGACATAGGTCCCTGGTAGTGCACCGGTTGTGTTAGTACTGTCGACGACATTGATTGGAGTTGTGGGGCTATATCCGTTGAGAGTCCAACGCCATCCCATGGTGTTGATTCCCAGTTTCTGAGCAGCGAGAAGGATGCCTGCAGTTACGTCGTTGTTCATTCTTTGTTGAGCGAATGTGGATGAAGACTGTTGGCCGGGGTAAGTGGTGTTGGTGGTGAAAGTCCATCCAAGAGGAGGCGAAAATTGGAACGAGAAACTTGGATTAGTGATCAACGGACCAGCTGAAATTTGTATTTATTGAAATATTAAATATCTTAAACTTAAAAATAAAAACTCACAAAGAGGACCATTGCATCCATAGACGACGAAGGCCAGTCCGAGAAAAACAAAGATCTTGCTAATCATTTTCAGGATGAAATTTCCTCATATTTTTCACCTTTTATAGTTCTAAAATCAGTAATAAAATAGTTTCTGTTTACCAACTTTGAACGTCATTCACATTTTTGAAACTTTTTTCTTGATTTTATCTTCAAATTTTTATTTCTTATTTTTATTTCTATTGAACTTCAACATTTTATTTTTTGATTTTTGTTGTTCACAAAAGGCAATCCCAGTCGGCCAACGCTTTCCGGAAAAGTTCCTTCTTTCATCTCTACCCATTTTTTATGTCTTAAAGATTAAAATTCTTCTGTAAGTTCAGTCTAAACAATGGATTACGGTATTCGTTTCTGTTAAGATTTAATCTCTAGATGGGATATAATTTTTCTTTGAGAAGTGTTCTTATAGTAACAGACTGGTCGAAATCGAATCCCTCCTACAGTATCCCTATCGTTACTTCAGGAATTTTTTTGTTTATGGATCTCAGAAATTTTAAAATTCCCTTTGAAATTCATCAATTCTAGGATTCTCGAGACGAGTGCTGACTCCCTTGCTGAGTTTACAGAGAGGAAGATTCTAATCCACAGATAACACAGGGAAACAACGTATTAATACATCATATCAATGTCCCAATATATGAGAAATAGTACATTGATACATCATATTAATCTATCTATAGGTGAGAAGTAACACAGTAATATGTTGTATTAATGTATCGGCATTATTTTAATACATGGATACACTATGCGTTATATGTCATTTTGTATAGAACTAGTTCGAGAGAAGCAATAAATTCGATATATGAAATTATGGTTGGTTCCGTTGTCATAATAAAAACCATTAAGCTTAAGGAAAAATTCTGAAAGAACTGTATAAAAAAGACAGTGATTAATATCGATACTATGAACTTGCTGGATATTATCTTTCATATTAATTTTTATTATCAATTTAATTGCCCACATTTGGGTTCCAGGAAGTCGATAAACTCCAAATCTCTTTTGAATCATCGTTTCTCTCCAAATAATCAAATTGAGGAGCATATTGATTTGGATAATTCCTCAAACTATAATTAACGTGGTTATTCACATAGTATTAGAGTTTTTCTGCATTAAATAAGGACGATTATGTCTTCTATCTTCCGAGACTCGTTATCAGCCATCATGGAAAGGTGCTTATTCCATCGCCGAAAGAATTCAAATCAATTTACTTCATTTATTTCATTTAATTCTTGTACTTTGTGTATTGCATTTAAAACGTTTATTTTCCTATGTTTCAATATGCTTTAGAATTTTAATATATTTTTTAAATTTTAGTTGTATTTCATTTATCTCGTGTGATTTATTTATAGTATTTATTTTTACTGTTTAAATTGACTTTTATTTTTATTGATTTCTCAAAAATTTTATTTATTTTCTAGAATCATGGGAAAAAGAGGATTTTATATAGGGGCAGGAACCCTCATCGGGCTCGGAAGTTTTTTAATCATTTTCGGCTTGGTTTTTCAATTGGTGATTTTCCCGGCAATCCTCAAACATACTGTCAAAAAGGTTTGATTTATTTAAGGAATTTTAACTTTAAAACTAAAATTTCAGAGTATGGTTATTGGAACGGAAGATAATGGAGACTTGAACACTTTTGCTGATAAGTGGATAAATAGTAAATTCACTGTTAAAATGCAGTACTATATTTGGAACTATACAAACGCTATCGAGATGGTCGATAGAGGAATGAAACCGGACGCTTACCAAGTCGGACCCTACTCCTACAGGTACCGTACTTTTTAAGTTTTAATTTTCATAAAAAAATTCTCAGACAAGAAAACAAATACACCTATACTGATACTGCTTGGAAAAACAACAGTAATCTCTTCGAATACATCGAGACAGCTTATTACTACTTCGAACCAGAGAGTTCTTGCAAAGGATGCGATCCGGATAAAGACTACGTCAGAGTCCCGGATATCTTGTTTTTCACCGTGATGGATATTTTGATCCCTACAATAGATCCTTTTTTGGAATTGTGTTCTACTACCGATGAATGTTCCGGTTTGCTGAAACTCCTATCGGTCCCGTTTTTCGGATTTAAAGCCGATCCCATCGTCACTGTGGTCTGTTTATTGAAATATTAATAATCAAAAAATATATTCTTTAGCTTTTAATATTGTTAATATGTTTTAGATTAACTACTTTAAGATTAATTTTTCGACATTATTTAGAAAGTAAGTGATCTCCTGTTCAACACATACAAGTCTCCTATCATCACAATGGCAGAACAGCTGATGAAGTTCTTAAGTTCGATCATTCCAATACAACTCCCAAATCTGGATGGCCTCGCTGTTTCCCTAAATGTTAGTTTGTTTTTCAATATTTAGATATTTCATTTTATAATATTTCTTAAACTATTAATCTTATGGTTTTTTAAGAGTAACAACGCAACGACAAATCATACTTTTTGGTACACAATAAATACCGGGAAATCAGACTACAACGACGTTGGAAAAGTGGTCGCAATGAGGTATCCTGATGGTAATACGAGTATGAGCAACATACCTTATGAATGGTGGAACGGAACTGATTATGATATATGTCCAGAAAAAGATCGTGCTACCCAATTGCGAGGAACAAGTAATTCGTTTCAATTTAAAATTATTATTTTAATTAATTTTATTTAGATGGAGATTTCTTTCATCCTTTCATCGAGAAAACAGATATACTATCTGCTTATATCGAAGATATCAGTAGATCTATCGATTTTAAATTCTACAAGGAATCAAGCGTGAGTGACATCGATACATATCAGTTTATCATCGATCCGGACGCTTTCAACTACTCTGTTCCAGAAAATTGCGGATATTGCCAAACATCATACCACGATCTTTTCGACTATAATTCCACAGAAAATTCACAATGTCTCCCGAACGGAATTCTAGATTTATATGGATACGAAAGCAGTAGTGGATCACCTGCCCATATTGTTGTTTCTCTTCCGCACTTTTACAATTCAGATGATATCATTTTGAAGTGGTTCCCCAGAATGAAGCCGGATCCAGAAGAACACCAAACCACCCTGGATATTGAACCTACAATAGGAAGTGTTCTAAGAGCGAACAAGAGGCTCCAGATAAACATTGCCGGAGGCTCTTATCTGAATACAGTATTCCGTCAAGTCCCAAATGGAGCTTTCCCTATTGCTTGGGTGAACAACAGTTATCTTGCTGACGACAAAACAATCGATGATATCAAAAGTGATTTATATACTCCAAAGAAGATCGTCAAATTAGTTTGTTACATTGGTGGGGTTGGACTCGGAACTTTGCTTCTTGCAATCGGAATTGGAGCTTTGATCTTGAGAAACGTTCATGAAAAAAGCAAAAATCCATCTGCTCCCATCAGTAGAGGGGATAACAGAAATTCTCCTCCAGAAGAAAGTTTCAAATCTAATAATGAACTCAATCAAGGAAGTCTTACTAGAAGAAAACCTCAAAATTGGGAGTAGATATCTTTTGTAAACATTAAATTATAATAAATAAATTTTAAAAATTTAGAACTTTTTACAATATTCACAATAAATTCAATCGAGAAAATTTCGAAATTGGAAATATTTTTTTATAAATTGTTGGGTCCCAGTGAGTCACGAGGAACAACAGTTTGTAACTTTACCAAAGTAGAGACAATACAAAAGATAGGCTAAAAACTAGACTACCCAACTGAGGGTTCGACCGGGTATTTCTAGGGGTTTACGCCAGGTACTACAAGCTTCTAGAAACTTCTCTAAGACGGGAGTAGCACTAAGATAATAAAGGGAATGGTAATTTGGAAAAGACTCTGAAGTTCTCGAGATTCCCTGAAATCCTAACAAATTAAAATACCGAGATTAAAAAAGAACAAGTTTATTAAGAACCAAAAATAAATGCACTAAAAACAATAAACAAAACCCGAGATGTTGTTTTTGAGCATCTTCGAAGTGATTTTTGAAAATGAAGGCAATGTCTGAAGTCAAAAATTTTCCTTTCAAATGTCCGCTTTAAAGCCGATTTTTAATATTTAAAAAGATCATTCCGCTTTCTTTTTTTCTGATTTGATCAATTTAACAATAATCCAGAAAAGAAGACCACCGACGACGAAAAAGGTTCCGAAGACGATAAAGTTCCTCATTTTCAAGTCTCCAACGGGAATCTGAACTGTATTTTTGCTTCGAGGGCCAGATTGGATGTTGAATCTTATGAATTCACATCGTGCTTGGTTTTTGCCACAGCCACAGGGGATCTAAATTAAGAAATTTTAAATTCATATTAATTTTAATCTTAAACTTAATATTAATATAACCAACCTTCCTGACAAATCTTTTGCAATTTTGATCCTCAAAAATTTCCGTCTTGTTATTTTTACAAGTTAGAAAAATTTCCGGAGTTTGGAATTTCACTTCTGCCTCCTTCTCATTTTCAGAAGGAGAATGATATCTCATATGGACAGGAAATTTTAGTTCATCTTCTATAACAAATATTTTTCTGACTCCACTTGTTGAGTAAAAATAAATCGCCTGATTTTTGGGATTTATTTCCTCATATTCTGGAGCCTCGGTGTTAAAGACAACTCCTTCATTGTAACAGTGCTTCAGAAGACTCGAATTCAAACTGAAATAATTAAATTCAATCATTTAAAATAAAAAATAAAATTGGCATTCTGTTTTATTTTGCCAAAGGTTGATGAAATTTTCGTGATGAGATTCTTATTTTTATCTTTTAATAATAATTTAAATAAATTGAAATTTTTTCGACGATTTTTAATAATAAAAAAATTTATGTTGGTTTTTATTTAATCAAAATTTGTGTACAAAACTTACTTTGATACCTCCACAAAAGCTCCCTTAGGTATGACAATTCTGTAGGCGAGTTCACAATCCATAAACCTTTTCATGCTGGAAATTTTTGTTTTAACTGTATAATCGCGATGGAAACCATTGTTCCGAAGCTAAAAATAGAAATAAAAAAACAATACAGAAAAATTCTTAATTAAAAAATACCTCATAATCAGCTACTTGTTCCTGAATGCTGTCTAGCCATTTACAGGATTCTCCAAAGAAAAAAACAAGGAACAGCAATAAAAGTGATTTCAGCATTTTTCTAAATACAAAGAAAATTAAAAAGTAATATTATTATAACAATTATAAATCTATTGTGAAATAGTCTCGACATGAAATATCTACTGAAATATTTCAAAATGTTTCCCAACCCGATTCCAAAAATCTCACAAAATTCCATTACTCTTGTAAAATAAAATTTGGTCAAAAACCAAAATATCCTTCATCAACATCAATATAAAATTTTTCACAAGTTCCTACAATCACAGTAAATTTAAACCCATACAAGTACAACAAAACAAATAACATCTAATCAAAGAAATTGGAATTCATCTTTTTCCTGGAAATATAACTTAATTTTTGTTATTTAAGCAAAAAACTCGAACTTTTTTTGTCATTTAGTGAATAAATTCAAAATTCATTCTTTCTTTAACCGAAAAATTCAAACTTATTTCTGTTGTTTAACAGAAAAATTCGAATTCATTTTTTCTGCTATCATCAAAACTTGATCCGCATCCATTCTTTTCGCAGCATCGTTACAAATACAATTCGAAATCAAAAGTCTCATTTGTTGACTATAAATATTACTCGGAATTGGTGGATATTCACATCTCTCAATTTTCTTGATTAGTGCAAAAAGATTCATTTTTTCTCCAAAAAAGGGACTTTGAAGAGCGGCCATTTCATAAAGAAGACATCCTATTGACCAAATATCCGATTTAAAGTTATATCCATCACCATTCATTCTTTCTGGAGACATGTAATACGGTGTCCCAACAACACTGTGAGCATTGTATGTTTGACTTGAAAAAAATCTCCCTAGTCCGAGATCTCCAAGTTTCGCCACTCCTTGTTTCGTAATGAAGACATTCGCCGGTTTTATGTCCCTAAAATAAAAGAATATAGTAATCACATTATTAGGAAAATGAGTATTTTAACAATATTTCAATTCACATAGAAACTAAAAATTACCGATGCATGATTCTTCTGGAATGCATATAAGCCAATGCTCGACAAATTTGAACAAAGTATTTCCATATCGTTCTCTCAGGCAACAAGCGATGATTTTTCTTAAATTGTCTCAAGAGTCTACTCAAGTCTCCAGCATCGGCCAATTCCAGAACGATATACAGATCTTTCTCGACGATGAAAGAAGAGTAATATTTGATGACATTTTCGTGATCCAATTGTCTTAGTAGGTCGATTTCTTTCAGACAATCTTCCCGAGCTTTCTTGTCTTTCATCACATGAAGCTGAAAAAGCTCATTAATACTGGATCTATCATATTAACATATGAAATTATAGAAATCTCTCATATCAATGTATAGGAATTTCTATATTGATTCATAAAGTTAAGAAAATCTCAATATCGAAATAGAAAATCACAAAATTCCTATACTCATACACGAATCTACAAAAAGACTAATATATGTAGATAAAGACTGTATTAATGTGAAAAATTTAAAACTTACTTGAATCTTCTTCAAAGCAACAAGTTCATTATTAACTTTATTTTTCGCTCTGTAAACTTCCGAAAATTGACCTTTTCCTATTTTCTTCTCTATATCCAGATTCTCCAATTTTCCATAAACAGAATTATAGTCTATTGTAGGATTCGCCATCAAAATACTTTCATCAAAAAATTTAATCAATATAAATCTTTCTCTCTATAATCACAAATTAGAAAATTTTCTTCTTTTTCGGTTTCAATTTCTCTTTTTCTTTTCCACTTTTTCAAATTTTTTCACTTTTTCTTTTTCGGAAACCTTGTGCGTAGTCACCTTGACGACATGACAGGACGACGGAAGAAATTAAATCAAGTCATTTCTCCATAAAAATAAATTTCTATCATAAAATTTCATAATTATCTGTATTTTTTTAGAAGTCACCATATTCAATTTTAGGAACATTTTCTCTCCTGTTCATTGTATGGAAATCAAACATTTGTCTCATCTTTTCTCTTGACGATAATGTTGAATCTTCCAAGATTTGTTTCAATTCAGGCCTAAAATAAAAAATTACAAATAGAATTTTAAAATCATAAAAGTAAAAATAATGAAAATAATTTAAAAAATGTAAGTGATAATAAAAGCAAAACGAGAAAATATATAATTACAGGAAATTCTAGCAAATTAAAGAAATTATTCAGTCTTAAAAAATTAAATAATTTAAAAATTATAAAATAAAAACAAACCTGACATCTCTTATTTCATCAATATAGAACAATACCTCTTTCACCAAATTCTTCCCTATATCATCCAAAATAGGTACCAGAAATTCAATATAAATAGGATTCGCTTTGAATTTGTTTCTTTCTTTAACAGCTTTAATAAAATCGCTTATTTTCAAAAATTCATTTTTGTTTAAAATACTTGTTCTCAAATTAATTCTGAAATTCCCATCATAATCGGTCAAAATTGTTTTTCCTTGTTCTTTTTGAATCAAAAACCTCTTCAAACTTATCAGAATAAAATCAATTTCAAAAGTTCTCAAAAATTCTCTTATTCTTTCTCCTGAATTTTCTGAAGGCGAAGAATCTTCTGTTTCTTTCTTCGGAAATTGTCTACAAAATGGTTGCCACAGATAAAACAAATCACAAACAGGTTCGTTCATGTCCTTGAAATTACTACAATTCACAATTATCCTCTTTAGTAGAGAAATTTGTTGGAAAAAATCCTTTTGCATTATTCTCGCTGATTTCACATAATAACGATGAGCATGTTCGTGTTTTTTTAGGGATCTAAAGCAATCTGCCATTTTGGCAAATGTTAATCCCGCCAATTTAATAAGGTCCATTTTGAAAGACAAATCAATAGCTTTTAAATAATTTTCTTCCATTAATTCTCCTAGATCAGTAAAAGCTGAAAGAATATTTTGTAAAATAATCTCGAAAAACATCTTTAGAATCTTTGAAAACTCAGTCTTCAGTTCCGAAGATTAGTATTACAGAATTTAAAAATAAATTCTCTTAATTTTATAATTTACAAAAATTAACCAAAACCTACTTGAATATTTCATCTCTGATCTTTGTTTATAAAGTTTGAAATATGTCCTTGCTGATTTCAAATAGAACATCCTTTGATCCAAGGGTTTTCCCATCTTTCCAAAGGTCTCAGCCATCGATCTATAAACTTGAGCCAATTGTTCAAATTGCTCAAATTCAATCATATCGTGAGAAATCAATCTTAAATGAGCAATTATATCTTCCCATTTCACTTTATTAAAAAGCTTCGATGACTTCTTTGTCTTATCCATCACCATCTTGTACTCCTTCCAGAGATCTCGGTAAACTGGCCTTTCTTCCTCCATCTGTAAATATTCATATATACAAAACTCAAAATACAAGAATACAGGTAGAAATATGAACTGGACTAAAACCAGAGTTCAATCACCAAGAATCTCAATTTAATTTACTTCATTACAAATGCCGATAAAACTGTTCTCGAAATTCCATGTCCAAATTTTCAGAAATACCTGCAGCTACCATTCTTAATTCATCATAATGTTCACTACACCGATTGAGCTGGACTTTGAAGTTGTTGTCACTCCTACAAAAGGAATTATTTAAAAAATCTTAATAAAAAGTAAAATAAAAACTTACTGAACGACGGCTTCGTTGACGTTTTTGAAGTCCCTGAGAATCATGAAGGACTTCACATCGTTGTTTAAGGCCAACAATTCTTCCAGAGCTTTGATAATCAACAAGGACCTCGTCATGACCTCGTATCGGACGGTGTTGTAATGAGAGGGCTTCGAGCTTTGAGGTGCTCGGTAGTATTCGTCTGTGGGAATCTAGAGTTGAATTCATTTAGAGAAGTATTCATAAAAATTTACACAAGAAATCACACAAGAATCATATGGGAAATTATATAAAAAGTTATACAAAAAATATGCAGAGCTATATAAAAAGCCATATTGGGAGTTACACAAGAGTTGTATGGGAAGTTATGTATATTAATATCGCTTACTTTTACTGCAGCCATGAGGTTGATGATATTTTCGTTCGCAGATTTCATGGCATCCCGTAACCTTCGACGATAATCAGAAAGCTGCTGAGTTTTTGAAGCCATTTTGGTATTCGCGGACTGGGGCGTCCGGGCAGCTAGACCGGATCCAGCAGTTTGAGGTCGGTTCATCTTGATCGAAGCTAGAATCATTATAGAAATTAAACAACCAATTTTTCTCGCAAAACATTTTGGAACGAATTTCTAGAATTCTTTAGAAACTTCCGAAATCTCAGACATTGTTAATAAGTTGTAAATAGATTTCATATATTGAACAGTGGTTGATGCATAAATTCTAAAAAGATCAATTGAGTTGAAAAACAAAATCCAAAGAAATAAATAATATTCTAACTCAGTTGTTAAAAGTTAGTATTCAATGAACTACATAAAAAATGAGATAAAAAGAGAGAAGATGAAAATCGAGAAGCTCCTGGATCTATTGGATTCCAAACAAGTCAATGTCTTTTGGCGTCAGAGAACGAAACGCCAAGCAAGGACATTATATGGAAATAGTACAAGTTTTTGAATTTAACGAAATTTTTCTTTCTCCTTTTTATTCAATTTGATTTTTCATATGGATTGGTAGGTCTAGAATCCACAAGATTTTCACAGCTTTCCATCAACGAGTTCAACGAAGATTTAAAAGATTTATTCTTATCCCATTATTCACAACCCCTCTTAATTTCGAAAAATTTTACGAAAGTTCTTTTTTGACCTCCTTGATTCTCAATTCCAGTTCATCAGCAAATCGATCGAGGGAAGAATCCAGAATCGGACGAGAAGTCACTTTAGAACAATCCAAGCCGAGTTCGTCGGGACAGGAATCCTTGTAGTGAAGTTTGAGTGAAATTTCCGGATCCAGATGAAGGGTCCTGGCTGCTGCTGCATGAAGTCTGTGAAGAGCAAAGTGGTTGAATACTGTAGCCACTGTCTTCGTGCTGAAAAAAATAACATTTTAAAAACATTTAAAGAGAAATTAATTTTAAAAGCCTTTAAAATCATTGAATTACCTGATAAAGCTCTTTTCGCTGACACTTTTGGGATCTATATATGAGGATCTCTTATTGATCCTGAGGATCCGGACTTCGGAATCTCCTTGGTCGAAAACTCCCAACTTGTAGACGTTCCTCACTGCGACAGAAGTCAGATTTGGATTCTTCTGAGTGCCGATAGAATTTAACATTGTTTTCCAATCGGAATTTTTTAAAGGAACAACAAACTCGTCGAAATCCACGATGAGGACGAAATCGTGACTTTGGCTGAATCTGTAAAAACAATCATTGTACGGAATCAACTCTTGTCTTCTTTTTTGCTGTCTGTTCCTCCAGATAAAATTATGCCGGACAAATGAGATGTTTGGCTGATACCCTGAAATACAAAATTTAATATCTTAGAACAGGATTTTTTAAAATAAAAAATATAAAATTCAGAAATCGAAGAACTAACCTGGAAGTCCGACTTTCACAATCTCGACTTTGCTCTTTTTCTTGTAATATTCCAGAAGCTTTTCTGTCTTCTCCGGAATGGAATAAACATAGATCCTGATCTTGTCTGCTCCCATGAGAAGTTGGAACTCGATCCATTCCATCAATTCCTCGTTCTTTTCATCGAGAAAGTCCAATCCTTTAAGACAAACCCCAATTTTTGGAAAATCAGCGGCATTTTCTTTGTTAATTTTTTGGATTTTAATGGAATTTGGAACAATTTTTGGACATTTGGAATAACTCAAAAAAACGGAAATCGGGATTTGTGATTGTTCAGCGATTCCACAAGTGATCAAATACGAATTGTAAAAAGAAAACCTTGGATCCCAGCCCCGTTGCCATATGGGTCTCAATACAGCCTCTACGGTAGAGTAGGAACCACCCGGCAAATCCAGATGACAGTAAAGAGGAGAAGAAGGAGGTTGTGAAAAAATGGATCCGAGGATCTGAAATCAATTACAGTAATAATTTTTAATAACTAAAAGTTTTGGAATTTTATGGAAAGGACTTTTTCAGAATCTAACGAAAACTTCTGAAAACGAGTTTTCTGATAAGTTCCAGAAAGCTAAATTCGTTTCAAAGCAATTTCATAAAGGAATCTACTTTTAATATTTATGATGAAAATTTATTTTTAATTTTCGTTACAATGTAGTTCTTACCTGGATGCTATTATGATCTGGATAAAGACTATTTTCCCTGGAATCAAAATAAGCAGAAAACAACCACCATTTTCCATTTTTTTCCCACGAATTAATTTCTCTCAATTTTCCAGAATTTTCAAGATTTTTTAATTTTCTACAACTTTTAATCTCTACCAAATCTTTCTTTTTTTCAATAACAGGATCAATTTCTGCATTTCCCAATACCATAGCTCGAAGATAATCAATTTCATCCTTGGCTTTTTTCGTCAACTCGATCAAAGATTCCTCATCAACCCATTCCGCTTCTTTCAAATCCAATTTCGAATTTTCATTTTCAAATCTTTCTGATGTTTTTAATAAAAGTAAGAAAAACAAAATAAAAATCGAAGAAAATATAAGTTTCTGTCTACTCGACCACATCTCCTTTTCGGAACTGGGCCAATCAATTACTTCCAAGGTCTTCATGCGCGGAAAAATCTAATCAATAATTTTATTTTCCAAAAACAATAAACAAAAAGTTTAAAACTAATACATTTCAAAGATGGCTCAGGTAGCTATACAGACAAGGGATAAATGAAGCATTCTGGATTCCTCAAGGGATTAAGATAGATCTGGAGACGAATTCACAGGCAACGTCGATTCTACTTGAATCTGAAAATGCGAAAATCAGAAAGGAAAGGAAAAAGTAAACCTAAAAATTCAAAATCAACAAATCTAAATTTTAGAGATTTCTGTCGAGTTTAAAAATCCAAAATTCAACAAATAACGGAAGTTTAAAGTAAGAAAGGATAGAATAAAGCATGTAGGGAAAAGTCTAAAAAGCAAAAGCATCAAATGATGTTGAGGTCCACTTTTTTGTTTTCCTCATTACTTCCATAAGATAAACCAGATTCTCGACTTTCAGTTCTAAAGATCGATGGCCAGACCTCTTTTCCATATTTCCTAGTGTAGATTGCAGACATCATAGTCCATTTGAAAGTCATCCAACACCAGACAGCACAAATCCACAAATTCGTCCCTTTCAAGTCTTCCTTTGACAAACTTTGATGACGAATTCCGGCGACAACGAGACAGATCACCATCCCTGTTATCCCCAGGGCACAAAGAATCCAATCTAAAGAAATTTAAATAATTTTTTAAAATTTTCTTTAAACCACTTACTAACAACAATAACCACTGTAATTTTCTGTGGAGACCATTCATGAAACCATTTTTTATAGTACGAAATATGAAGATACAACAGAAATCCTGCACACACTGAACTGAAGAAAGCCAATATAGCAGCTACATAATTTCCATATTGAGCAGCGAAAACAGCTCCTGCCATTATCCCCGCCGAAATGCCTATTATGGCCCAGGTAATTTTAAATTTCATCCCACAATCCATCTTTAGTTTTTTTAAATAAACAAGCTCAAAAAAATCAAAATAGCAACTTTATCCAATCGATTATTCTTATTCCGATCCAAACTCCGACTTTTGGCGTTGGTCCTTTTTGTACAAACGTCCCTCGACTGAATCAAAGACAAAAAAAATGGGCGGCGCGAAAAAAAACTCTTACATCATATAATTCAGCAGATGATTTTAACATGGCCGTGCACTAATTATAACTGATAGTGTCTAACAAAGATAAACGAGTTCACTTACTACGTACATTCTCCCGTCTGATAAGAGTTAAAGAGTGATACAGAGACCTAGTTCCTCGCAAATTGAATCGAACTCCGATTTTTGAGCTTCTGTCACAAAATGACGGAATCCTGCAATCATATTAAAGTCATATAATCATTAAGATTAAAATTAAAATAACTAAGATTGTATAGGTATTGAACCTATATAATCTATTGGAAATAAATAATCGTCAAATTTATGACTGTCTTCTAAACCCACCTAGGAAAACACCAGGATCAAGTGGAATAGCTTTTTTCAGGTCAGAAATAACATCTTCCAAATTCGACGAAGTCGCATATTGTCTTTGAGCTGCTACGATGGTCTCTTTAAGAGGCTTGGGAAGCTTATTCATCTGCAGTTATAAAAACGTAAAGCAACCAATTTAAAAAAATGATTACCTTTTCTTTGTAATTTAGTAAATGATCGGAGTTTCTTGATTCAAGTCTGGTAAACTTCTTGACTGGGCCAGTTTTGAAAAAGTCGCTTATTGCAGGTCTTTTTGTCGCTTGATTTTGGATTTTCTGGACTGAATTATTGGATTGGAAATAATCCAAGGAAGGAGTACTAGATGAAACCTGCAATACAACTTTCTTGAATATATTTTAGAAATTCTATAAAAATAATTTCTCTAAATATATTTCTTTGAATAACTTTTTAAATGAATTTTTGTCCTGAAATTATTGAACAAAAATAAATAATTTTATTCAAGAGCAACAGTTGCATTTTCGATTTTTACAATTTTACAACCAAAACCATCTTTTTGATTTTTCCTATTCAACTTAGTTTAAAACTCAAGAGGATTGGCTCACTTTTTGCAAACAAGACCTGGGACAACTCATATCATTTCATTTTCGTTAAAAACACTGTCCTGTATTTCTTAATGTTGAATAACAGCTTAGGGAAAATTAAATTATTCTGTTTAAAAACGAGTTCTTTAATATTTTATGTTAATGTTGGAAACGAAATTTTCTTTTTCATAATTCCGCACTTGAACCAAAATCTGAGAAAATTCAAATTATTTCATGCTTGTAAGAATGGTTTTTTGAGGTTTTTTAATTTCAAATAAAAGCAAAACTTCCCTTTTTAGACTTGAACCAAAATGTGAGAAAATTCAAATTATTTCTTTTTTCCAAGGACAACCTCTTTTTAAAAGATTTACTTTAATCTCAAAAACAAAGTCTTTATTTCCACAACTCTACATCTACTTGGTTCAGTCTCAGAACATCTGCATTTCATATCTTCAAGGACAATTTCTTTTTTAAATTTCGATTTTAAATAAAAACAAAAATCCTTTTCACAATTCTGCACTTACTTGAGCCAAAACAAGTAATCTTCGCGCTCAAAATCTCGAAATTCCAAAGAAATGTAAACAGCTTTGACCATTGTTGGCAAATTCCAAATGCGCAACCTTTCTTTTATTTTCTATAAAACGACAAAGTAGCAAAAATTTCATTCCTCTTCCTTTTAAACTATTTTTAAAGCACTTTTGGTTTACAATGACTGCTCTTGAAGACGATTATCCCATTTTCCACTCGCATTTATCGGCATTTCTCTTTTTGTTTTCGAAGGTGTTTAAGGAATTCGAGACCTCTTTATTTCTCGAGACTCTCATGTTCCATTTCGGACCCAATTTGAAACTTGTCCTTACTAAGTGTCATATCCACGCTCCAACGCTCATTCCTCGTTTGAATGGACAAATTATAGCATTTATGCAATAGTCTAAAATTCAGTTTATACCACTCTTTTCATTATTTTCCTTTTTCTGCAAATAAATTCCAAAAATTATTTCTCATCAATAGAATATAAATACTCGAAAATGCCAATCCTCTTTACAATAAATCCTTCATTCAATCCAGACGTTCGTTTTTCATTTTCACTTATTTGGCTTCATTTGAAATCCGCAATTTATCCTAGGGAAGTATAACAAAACACAAAAGGAGCCATTTTTTCTGACTCATCGCGTATATTATTTTCAAGAACATCATATTGAAATGAGATCACCTTTTCCTTCTTAACTTCACACATGCCCCAATATTGACGGAAATCAGTTCTTTGAGGTTCTCATTTCAATATCTAGACTTTCAATTATTAACCAGGATTATTCACACGAACTTCGCTTCCTGTTTTTTATGCATTAGCTAGAAACTTGGATAAGCTTGCGCAAAGCCAATTTCCATAAAAAACATGCCACAGTTTTCAAATTCAATTAGTCCCAAGTCTTCATAGTCGCTTGACGTTCTTGAAATACAACAAAAAAGTATCCTTGGAATAAACTAAAACTTTCACAAAAATCTTAGAAATTCCACGTTTTTTTTCAAAAATTAAAATTTCAGAATAAATATTTCTATGAATTCTTCAAATTCTTTAAACAATAACGATTTCCTTTTTTCTTTTCTGACCTTTTAACCAAAAGTAATAAATCTAAAAAAATCAATTTTTATAAAAAACAGTTTTTTTCTTTTAAACCACATTTTTTTACTTCAGGAACTACTAATTGTTCCAGGCACTTCACTAAAAGCACACAAGTCAGACCACATTTTCATCTTTTTAAATACCTTTTCCAAAAAAAAGAACGCGTTCCAAGGCACTTCCGGGCTTCTCGCTGCGAAGTTTTTAAAAAATGCCAACATAAGTCCGACCTTGTATTGGCATTGTCTTTCCCTTCTCATCTGTCTGTAAAACTTTCTTTTTCCTAAACAGCTCTAATGACTCCTTGGGAGACTCCTTTCAAACAAGGCCTTAGGAGTCATTCGCCGTCGGCGCTTTCCCAAAGAACAGTTGTCTTCGGTCCAACGAGCCCAGCATCTTTTCCTTTTTACTTTTCTCTTTTTATTGCAACTTTCTCTCGTCGCTTTTAAAACTCCCGAAATTTTAGCGGCTGCTTCTCCTATATATTCCGTTTTCTATTTTTCTAAAGAATAATGATCTAAAAAAATTTTTGCCGCTGACAGATTTAGAGTGATCACTTTTGAAACTTCACATTCCTAGTTTTTCTCGTTCCTGCTTGTTTTGTTTTACTCGAAGCGCTCATTTTTCAAATTTTTTTAGTCCAAACAATACTTTTCTTTCTGGACAACTTTTCTTGTATTTTCAGTTTATAAATTTACCCTAGGGCATTTCCCGTTAGAAATCCTTTGGATTCCCTTTTTTGTTTCAAAACTTGCTCTAATAAAAAACCTCTTCTAAATACTAATGAAAATCGAATTTCTTTTTTAAATAAATATTTTGTTTTTTCGAGACAATAATTAAATTTTTCCTTCGAGTAATGACAAGAAATTCGATTTCATTTTTTTCTTAAATAATATTAAAAATAAAATCCCATTTTCCCCGAATAATGATGAAAAATCAAATTCCATTTCCCTCAAATTGGGATAAAAATTAAATTCCTTTTTTTAAATGATGTTAAAAGTTAAATTCTGTCTTTTAAACGATAAAAATCGAGTCTTGCTTTTTTTCGAATGATAAAAACTAAATTTCATCTTTTTCAGGAATGCCAGTATTATAACCCTACTATGAACAAACTTTGAAATAAATCGAATTTAACGATGCCGTTGTGGACAAATTTATTTTCTCTTTTATTGGCGATTATTGTCGTCTCTTTCAACCTAATTGTATTGATCGCCACCGCCGTCCAACCTCGATTACATACAATCTCAAACACCCTCAGTTGTAATCTATGGCTAGCAAACTGTTTCACCGGAATAGTCGCTGTGTTCCACAACTTGTTCTATTCCACCGTCATCCATGTTGAAACTGTTCTTCTTATTCCTCAAACAATCCACAAGAACATTTCTCCAGAAGCATCCGCAATGGCAGCCGCAAACCCGGAAAGCTATCTCCAAGCTCTAGGACCTCAAACTCTCGCCGCTTTGTTTAACAGCACCGTATCCCTATTAGCTCTTCTAGCAATGGCATTCGTCCAGATATTTTCCAAGTACCAAAACTGGATGCCTAGTTCAGCTCCTGTCCGAATAAGCGCCTGTTTATGGACTGTCGTCGTTCTCATAATCTTCGTAAACTTCACTCTCGTCCAACTAACCCAATCCCTATCTCTCATTGTTGCTTTTCAACTCGCATTACTATCCATATTTCTCGTTATCAATCTCATCATCCATCCTATCAACTTACTTATTGCCAGTAAATCCCAACAAAGTACTTATCTTTCAAAATCCATAACTCAATCATTGTGGCTACTCTTGCACAGTCTTTCTTTCACTCTCCTCGCTATGATGCTTGTTTGGGAAAGTTCACAACCACCGGGAAGCCAAATCCAAGAAGCCGAAAATGCTGAACTTATAAATCTCCAACTCGCTGCTTATAGTGTCCATTGTATTGCAAATCCCATAATCGCCATGCTTCGAGATCAACGTCTCCTCAGTGCCATTAGTTCTTTAGTCAATGGCAAAGAGTAAGCCGTTTATCTTTTTGTAAGACTAATCTTTGACGTTATTTTTTCTAGGGGAAGAAGGGAAGCGGATTACACTCTCATCATGCAACAAGAAGGGACTAATCAGTGGTTTCTCCCAGAACAATGGATCTTCCGTCATCTGCCACCCCCGCCACCTTACATGAGTCCTGCCGGATCACTTCAAGCAATTAATCCCAATTCTCTTCACATTGTTGACTGCATTGATTCCGATTCTGAATTGTCTTCCGATGAAGAAGGCGGGAACCGATCCAGACCATTAAGATCGAGCGTGATTATTATGAACAGACAAATCTCTGATTTGCCGACTAATCTTTGAAGTAGACGGGGCAGAACTATATCTAAGGAGATTGAATAACAAGAATCAGGCTAATCTACGGGAAAATTTATAAACTTTCGACTTACGGATTATTTTAGATTCGGAAAAGCGCTTTCAAAAAAATTGAGCTTTTGAGTTGTTCGTCGAAATATCAATAGGCTACATGATTTGATATTCTAGCAAAGGTTTAAACCTAATATTCTTATGCAATAAAGAAACTGAAACTATTATTTCTCTTAAACAATGAACTTGGATTTAATATTCATCGAAAAAACATAAATTCAATATTTCTTAAATAAAAGAATATATATTTGATATTTCTAAAGTAAAAAGTACGTTTGATACTTTTAAGTAAAAAAGTATAAATTAATTTCTTCGAAATAAATAATAGATTTGACATTTTTAAAAAACCTAAACCAACCTTGATTCTGTTCCTCTGTTTTTTCTCATCATTTTGTGAACTTGTAGGAAAAGCAGAATTGTTACTCAAAAATGATTCTCGAAATTCTTTTTGATTTTCACCATACATGGAATTCAAATCATCCAAAACTCCGCCATTTTCGTTCGTTTTTTTCTGGATGTTATCCATAACTTCTAATTTAGGGCCTAACTTTAACTTCTCATAAGATTTCTGGATTAAAGTTTCTCTTTCACTGAAAAACCTTTCACAAAGTTCGAAGAAGTTCTCAGGAGTATTGTATGCTTTCATCGAAGGTCTGATCCAAGCAGAGAGATGAGATTCCTGAACAGCTGCAAATCTCAAATCCGCCAAGACAACAATTCCAAAGTCATCTTTATGTCGGATAATTCTTCCAATTGCTTGGTTGACTGCCTTCAAACCTTCCAACTTGTACCATTCATCGGGACTCAAGACCTTACCCGCGTTTTCTTTTTTCAAAATCTTCAGTTGCAAAAAGTGTTTCTTTAAAACAACTCTCGGATCATTCGGAGGTGCAAACGGAATTCCACAAAGAAAAACAGCTCTACAATGAGAATCCGGCAAATCTATTCCTTCACTTATTTTTCCACGACAGACGGCAAAAAAAGCTGCTCCTTTTCCGTTCCTTATGACTCCATCGAATTGAGTCAATAACATCGGCAGTTCCGTTTTACTTTTGGGTTCAATGAAAAGTCTCTTGCACTTTTCCATCAACATCCAGAAAGAAGATCCATTGTGTCGCAATCTTCTGAAGCATTCTATCATCGAAGACATCTGCGTATAAGAAGAAAAGAAAACCAGCATTCCCTGGGGAGTCACTTGCATCGTTTTAAGGAGAGTCAGAGCCATATCTGTCAAATAATTATTATTCGTTCTGTTTCTGAAAGTCCCCAAGAGTTCGTTCTTGTTCGGTCCAGTTCGCAAAGCTCCAACAACAATCTGATCAGGAGTAGCTATGTGCTTATTCTCCAACTTGTATCGAAATTGACTAAAACACAATTAAATTAAAAACTAATAATTATTGAGAAATTCAAAACTCACATTCCAAGCGAAGTAAGGAAAGCGGACAAAGGAGACAACGTTCCTGATGTCACAATCACCGACCGTAATCCTCTGGAATTGACTAGTTTCATCGCCATAGAAGCGGAAAAACACCAGTACTTCAGTTTTATGTCATTTGCCTCTCTCGCAACATAAAGCAAGAAATTCTTACAAGCTTCGTTTGCGCTTGTTTTTGTAATCGGAGTATCTACACCAGGGGTTTCATAACTGTCAGCAAAAACACGAGAAATCAAGACCGCAAATTCTGCAAGTTTCATTCCTCTTTCTGCCCACAATCCGGAATTTTTCGATGCATGTTTTGCAAGAAATAAACCAATTCCATCAATAACGTTCACAACTCCATCTCTTTGGCTTCTTGTAAATTCAGCTTTCTCCAACAAAGCAACCATCTTCTCACCAGGATGAACACATCCCTCAACACCATTGACTCTGTGAGATGCAGTCATCGGTTCATGAGAAAGATCCTCAATAACGACCTCCAAATTATTCAATCTCTCCAGTAAGTAGACGACATCAGCTAACTTCACCTTTGGTTTGTTTTCTGAAGCAGCTTTCATGACTTCTTTCGGATCCAGTTGATGAAACCCGATGTTGGATTCGTCGCCTTCTTCCATGTCGAGTTCCTTATCATCTCTCATCAATTCTATCACTTTTTTAGTCTCCGCAAGACAAAGAGCAGTATCTTTTGCCGACCATTCGATCGAAACAGAGTCTTCACAAGTCGATTCCAGATTGTGAGCTTCGTCGACGAGGAGGATGTTGCCTCTCAGCTTGATTTTCATGGCCTGTCTAATTTTCGGGTCGAAAACGTAGTTATACGGCAAAAGAATAAGATCAGCGTTATCCATCATGTCTTGAGTCCGGAAGTAGGGACAATGACGAAACTTCTTCCCGGTAGCAACGACCTCTTCGATGTCAGGAACGTTTTCGCTTTTGTACATCTCATTCAGACGAAAATTGTCTCTTTCGAGAGAGTTGTAGTAGACGCATTTGTGAGTTTTGACCATGTTGCGACACATTTGTCCCTAAAACTTTCCAATGTGAACTCCGATATGAAAAGTTCCTACCTTGATTTGGTTGTTTTCTTCCTTCATAAGCTTCTCGTTGATACAAAGTTGATCGCGGGAAGCCAGAATACATGTCCTCATACTGAAATTAACAAGAATGTAAAGATTAAACTTGAAAAACAACTCACTACTTGTATCTGGTCTTGTTCAATTCTCTAACGACTTGCTGGAGTTGACTGTGAGTCCTCGAGGCGTAGATGACAGTTGGAAACAATTTCGACTTCTCTGCAGTTCCGAGTTCATCAGTAGTCGAAGCATTGAGGATATCGACTTTCGAAATAGCTTTGCACTTTTCTAACCAGGACAAAGATGCACACAACAAAGACAGAGTTT
The DNA here is from genome assembly GCA_009761265.1 of Halicephalobus sp. NKZ332. NCBI lineage: Eukaryota > Metazoa > Nematoda > Chromadorea > Rhabditida > Panagrolaimidae > Halicephalobus > Halicephalobus sp. NKZ332. The sequence continues at coordinate 27,615 of VOSG01000090.1, forward strand.
TACCCGTACCTGTAGGAGATTCCAGAGCTGCGTTACTCGACTGAAAAACAGTTTCATATACAAAGATGTAGATAGACCTGATGTAGTTCATATATCAAATTTGATTAGGGTGTTTGTATTTGTGCATTACTTCTTTTTACCAACTTTAGTCGAGTTGTGAACCTCTTTAATATGCTAAGCTCAAGAAAAAGAGGAACTCACGTTATTCAGAGCGCTGATCACACATGACATGTAAGCCTTCTGACACTCATACGGCTGGTAGGGAAACTCGACCGGGACATTAGCGATAGTCTGACTGAACATACTGAATATGATTCGAAAACAGCAGTAAGAATGTCGAAGTTAAAATAAGTGTTGAAATGGAGAGCGGATTCAAATTTTGAAGATTTCGAAACCACGAGTTCCCTCCTTTGGCGAAACGACCTCTGGCGCTAATTTTACCATTGCGAGTCCATTACTATTTCGTTGTTTCATCATTGGAATTGTCAGTAATGCCCGTTTTGTCAATGAGTTCATAATTTTCGGCAGCTATCTCCCTGGCACACCGATCAGCAATGCCAAATTCCGTCCTTACGAGTCGACTTGTTTGACAATTCCTTTCTCTGGCGACATGGCCAGTAATGCCAGATTTTGTTCGAGCGAGCGAGTATTATTTGGCGGTTCTTTGCTTATGAGGGATTTCTGTGATTTTGTTTCGAAATTTTTGTTTTTTACCTTCTTCATATAAAATCCTTCGGTTTTTGATGTAATTTCATACAGATACTTTTAAGAAATGTCGAAACTCTCAACTTACGGCCCGAAACCGAGGGTCTACGTCCTCGAAGGCGACCGGTACTACGTCGGTGCAGATGTCGGAAACTACCTGAAATGCCATCGTGGAAAACTGTACAAGCACTACCCGAACATGTGGAGGAGGGTCGCGACCCCAGAAGAAAAGCGTCTGATCCACGAGATGAACAACGGGGCCCACGCTCTGTCCTCGAATGTGATGTTGGTGAGATGCGATGAAGTCGACGAAATTTTTGCTGGAAATGACGAGAGATTCAGAGGCGTCAAGGGGTCGGGAGCACAGGCTGGCAACTCGGGGTCCACGCCGCAAGTCAGGAAGGACATCGGGACTCCGAACCTCGGGAATCGGGCTCTCCGGGGCTTGACCACTCCCGCTTGGATGAGTTCTTCCGTAAGTTTCTTCCATAATACCGAGGAGTTCGAAGTTTTTGTCTTTTAAAAACTATTTCGAAATGGAGTTTAAAAGTGCAATTTCTTCAGGTTATCGATGGAGTCCAAGTAGAATCCGTATCGACAGCGTTGCCCATAGCTGCCGGAAAAGGCAGACCGAGACCCAGAGACAACATTTACGACTTGACTGATCAGAACTTGTTCGAGACTCTTGCTGCGAATGCTGCCATCGAGGAAGAACTGGTTCCAATTAGATTGGATTTGGAAATCGACGGAATCAAAGTCCGAGATGCTTTTTGCTACAACAAGAACGAAACCATTATTACTCCGGAAATTTTTGCAGAAATTTTATGTGACGATTTAGAAATCAATCATCCAGGAGCTGTCAGTCAGATAGCCAGCTCGATGAGACAGCAGATATCCGCTTATGAGGAGCTCTTGCCGATGGACGGAGCCGTGGATCAGAGAGCTCAGATAAAGCTCAATGTGAATGTGCAAAACGAGAACCTCACCGACACTGTTGAGTGGGACATTGCGGAACCAGGGAACAGTCCGGAAGAGTTTGCCAGCGGACTTTGCAAAGATCTCCAAATTGGAGGCGAGTTCCTTCCTGCGATCGCCTATTCCATCAGAGGTCAATTGGCCTTCTATCGACGGACTTTCGCCCACAGCGATAGCCAACTTCCGACCATATCCGGACTTCATCCTATCAGAAGCGAAGGTGAGGCGGAGGCTTTCGGTCCAGCGTTGGAGATAATGTCTGATGCGGATCTCGAGAAGCGGATCCGGGACTCTGATCGGAATACAAGGAGAATGCGAAGGATCAACCAATACGGCAATTTTTGATTTTTTATCCCATTTCTCCGATCTCTATTTTATTTGTTTGTTAACAAGGATCCTATACTCTGACTGGATAAAGTCGTTGTTTAAGTTTTATGATACTTGGGGATTTCAACAAAGTAAAAACTGGGTTTTTGTGGAGAGAAGCACGAACAAATCCTCTAGAAGAGTGATTTTTATGGGGATTTTTAAAAATAAAACTTCGAAATTTGAATAGAATTAAATTAATTCGGAACTTGAAGATTTAGAAGGAAAATGTAAATTGAATTACTTCCTTGATCGGTGTACGACGAAGATGGAGAAGGAAATTTCCTCAGAAAAAGACCGACTTCCAGGGATCAACGAAATCATCGAAGCAAAGTATAAGGTGAACCAAGTCATCGGAAACGGAGGCTACGGGACGGTACTTGAAGTCACTGATTTGGATTCTGGTCGGAAACTTGCTGCCAAAACGGAGAAATACAGAAAATCGATGATTCACACCGAAGTTCAAGTTCTGAGGACGGCGAAAAGCAACGGCTGCAAACATTTTCCTGAAATCTTCGATCAGGTGAACTTCATTTCTAGTCTTAAAATTACAAAGTTCCCCATATTCTTCTAGAATTTAGCAAGAAATGTGAGATTCAGATATGAAAAAACTGAGCATTCCAAATTTCTGGATTCTGAAATTCTGTAACAAGTTTTATTTCGACTTTTGCAATAGTTTTGGCACTTTGATCGAGTTCGTTTTGCAGGGAACGGTCAACAAGGAGTATGTCTTCGTCGTGATGTCGCTCCTCGGAAGAGATCTTCACAAGATCCGGAATGAACAGCGGTTTCGGCGATTTTCTCCTCCCACCGCCGTCAGAGTTGCGATCCAGACCTTGGAAGCCCTCATGGAGCTGCATTCGATCGGGTTCATCTCCAGAGACGTGAAACCAGGAAACTTTGTTGTTGGATCGAAGGAGAAACGAAGACTTCTATATATCATCGACTTCGGACTTGCGAAGAAATATATTGATGAAGTCGTCCTTAACTTTTAGGCTTTTTATTTTCGATTTTTTTCAGACTGGAAATCACCGATCGTCACGTGGAGAGGTCGGATGGAGAGGAACTGCTCGCTACGGATCTCTACAGGCTCATTTAAAAAGGGATTTGAGTCGGAAAGACGACTTGGAGAGCTGGCTCTACATGAACATCGAATTCTGGAAGGGATCCCTCCTCTGGCGTCATCTCATCGGTAAACCATCCCCTTTTCTTTTCCCGTCATTACCATCCTTACCGTACTTTTGACTCCCCATTAGTGCTCATCATTATATACCTCTATCTTTGCTCTCTCTTTTAATCCTCTAAACATCGATCTTCAGACAGAGCCGAGATTCAAAGAATGAAGATAGATGTTCGATCCAGAAGAAAAACGGAATTCTTTGCTGGATGTCCGAAGCAGTTCCAGAATTTCCTTGAAGCCATCGACAGCTGGGATTTCAAGGATACGCCCACTTATTCTATTTTCTTCAAGATTCTCAATGATATTTCGAGAAGTTACAAAGTGAATTCTGGAATAATCCTTGATTGGGAAAAAGAAAAGAATCAAGAAAAATCGAACTTCAATCACTGATTTTTGACACGATACACTTCGATCATTTTTTCAAAAAAGATCTCTTTGAATAAATCAGTCCTCATTCAGTAAAACTGTTTTTAAACTTCAGTTTCGCATTCAAAATCAACACCAACTCCTATTTTCCATCATGCTCTTTATCTCGTAAAACCACAAGCTTGTCTACAAATAAATACGGTACATTCACTGTCCTTTATGTGCACGATATCTGTTATCCCGATTCAGTTTCTGTTTAATTCGTTGAGAATTTCCAGGATTCTCATAAACAATCCGATAATATCCATGTAGATCATGATGCAGGCAATGATATAGTCCTCTTCAGAGTAGTGGTTCATGATAGCATCGATGTCAATGACTAGGTAAGCAGAGAAAAGGAGGGCTCCGAAGATGCTCATCATGAAGTCGAACATCGGAGACATCAGTACAATCTAAAACCCAAAATTCACCACAAAACTTGATAGAAAAGCTTACCTGGAGACAAATTGCTCCGAGGAAAACACATGATACGGTAAACATCAACGCATAGTGTTTTTGGAAGTCTCTTTTTGACTGCAAAGTATAGACAAACAGTCCACCGACGACGAGGACAGTAAGCACGAGAGCTTGGATGACAACCTCAGCGTCGAAGAAAGTCACGAAGCTTCCCACGGTGATGGCCTGGAGGATCGTCCAAGCGGCAAGTAAGAAGTAGTTTATTGGGACAGTTCTGGCGTAAACGAACATGGCGAACAGAACCCCAATGGACCCGAACATTGACAGTAAGAGCATCCATGATCTGGAATTCAATCATATTATTATTACAAAGACAAAAACAGGTCATTGTGAATTTATCTCAACACGAATTCCTATACTTTTCTAGTCTAAACAGAAAAACACGGAACTAAATTTTTGTACGATATGCAATTCTAGAGCACCCTAAAAGTGCTTAGTGTACTGAGAAATTAATTAGGGAACTTTTTAAAGACAAACTTCTATACTTAGATATCACAAATTGTAAAAACCCCTAAATTCATCCAAATGATCACGCAACATTCATTTCCGAAATGACACGCAACCAGAATTACAAATTCATTTTCACGAAACCAAATATCCATCAATTTCCCGAACTCTGCCAAGCTAGTTCTTTAAAAGGCGTCAGAATTCTATTTTCTCCAAAGTTACGCAGTTTTGGGCTAAAAACAGATCTTAGACAGCATGTCATCAGATCTTAACTATGAATTCCAGGACGCCAGCTTGGATTATTTACGTCCAAAGGACGATTATTCTGCTGTTGTTGATCTCCAGCGGAGGAGAGCCATTAATATCGAAAATATGAAGACGAAGGTAACCAATCTTGGAAATCCTGAAGAACCCGAAACCACCAAAATCGTCGTGCAGCCATCTTTGGCACAGAAAGGACATATGGAGAGACTTAAGAAACAACTAAGTCTAGGTGAGTCCAGATTTGATATCTCCCTCCTGTTCTTAATCCTAAAAACGGAAATCGAAAATCTCCGGCATTTACAAATCTCTTCGAAAACGAGTCCTCAATGTTTTCATAACATCTTAGATAACCGTCCAATCTCGAAGAAGATGGTTCGTCGAGGGAAAGTCGGAGCGATGCCCGAGGATACCAGTAGCGTCACTTCTGGAACCCGACATCCCCATCCCCATGCCCATGCCCATGAACACACTAACAGTGTTGCCAACTTATTTCATCATCAATTTCACCACAGAGAAAGCTATCTCACGGAAGAGCTGCTTGCTAAGTTCAATAAGGACGAGTTGGCGGAATACCATCAGCTCTTCTCAATGTTCGACACCGATGGAAGCGGTGCCATCGGAAGCGAGGAACTCAAGGAAGCTATTCTCAGCATCGGAGTACAAGTGAGCGATACGGTAATTGACAACATCATTAAGGAGGCAAGTTTTGAATTTTTAAAGTGTTGATGTGTGAATTTTTGATTCCCAGGTTGACGAAGATGGCAACGGAGAAATCGATTTTGGCGAGTTTTGTCATTGCATGAAAAAGAGCCAGAACTTGGCGAAATCGACCAACGAAGAAATTGCTCGTCAGTGTTTCGAAATATTCGACCAAGATAAAAATGGTGTTATCACCGAGAATGAATTCAAGTATATTGCGAAAGAAATTGGTGGATTTTCGGATGAACTTGCAGAATACGTTTTTCACGAACTAGACATTTCTTCTAACGGACACCTAAGTGCGGACCAATTTCTGGCTATTGTTGAAGATTACTTGCTTAGTGACCATACAAGTGTTAAAGTGTAAAATAAATTTTAAAAAACTCACTGTTGTTGGATGAAGCCGCGAACACCGGGAGTCAGATAGAGGACGGAGCAGAAAATCACCGTGGCGAGAAACTGGAATGATAAAATTCCCAAGACTTTCCTGAGGAATCCTGGAATGGGAAAATCGAGGGATTAAGGATATAGAGAGGAAATTACCCATCCTGATGGCGACATGAGCGTTCGCGACGGCCCGTTCATGATCCATGGATTTTTCGCTTCTGAAAAAAAAGGAAGTCCCGTTTTGACTGTTCCGAACGTCTTCATAGCTCGGAGCATCCCCGAGCTCGGAGTCTTGATCCTCCATCAATGGAATGTGAGCCATGGTTATCTGTAATTGCCATATAAATCGATACGCATATTCAGAGATTTAAAGGACATTTAAAAACGTTCTCGGTCATGACGTATACATTTCCTTAGAGTGTTGGTGAAAAGGATTAGGGTCCTTGGAGATGGAAAAAGTTGTTTGGCAAAGTTTGGAAGTGAAAATCAATATATAGAATATTCAATAATTGTAAACTAACAACGAAAATTCGTGGCGGGACCGCCTGATGCCTGATTCAAAGTGGGTCGTTTCTTTCAATTGGATTTGGCGGGAAAAGTCTCGATCTGCGTTTTGTGGTAAAATTTCGCGCCAATTTACTTGGATTCCGTGCCGTTTCAGAGAGGGCCATGAATGCCAGGCCTCAATACCCGACTCAAGCCCAGGCGAATTCCTCAGATGCGAGTTCCGGAGCTCCTTCCAGGATTTACCCGGTTGGTTTCCATATATCAACCCATGATAAGATCCTTTTTCAGCCTCGTGTAGTTGTTCCAGCATCAAGGGTGTCTACCGGCAGTTACTCTAGCCGTAAGTTTTGTTTCTATACCACAATCGATGCTTCTGTTGTTGTGTGTGGATGACAATGAGGGTTGTTTTTGTTTTCAGCAGTTTACCGTCCGACTTACAATCAGCCCACATGCAACGCCGTGAACCGCCTCGATTCCGTCACGGACGAGAAGCCAGATATCAAGAGAGTCGGGTACGATTCTGCTCAAAGGATTTACAGAACTGCAGATAAATCCCGTGGGTTACGTCACTTCAGTACCAAAGTCTGTGAGAAAGTTAAGGAGAAAGGAAGAACCAATTACAACGAGGTTAGTTTTCGGTCTCTCCGCAAATGATGACTCTTGACTATACAGGTAGCTGACGAACTTGTCAATGAATACTTTGAATCCCTGACAACCCCTCCACAGTCCTCCGAGAAGCAACAATATGACATGAAGAACATTCGACGTCGAGTCTACGACGCCCTCAACGTCCTGATGGCAATGAATATCATCGAAAAGGAAAAGAAGGAGATCCGGTGGGTCGGTCTCCCGACGAGTTCGACTCAGGAATGCCGGAGACTCGAGGACGAGAAGATCCAGCGACAAGAAAGCATCCAGAGAAAGACCGAACAGCTCCAAGAGATGGTCATTCAGTTGGTCGCGTACAAGACTCTCGTCCAACGGAACCGCGAGAGCGAACGCAAGGAAGGGAGAGGACCTCCGGAGAGCATGATATTCTTGCCTTTCATAGTCGTTAACACGAGTAAGGATACTGTAGTTGATTGCTCAATTGCCAGTGACAAGACGGAGTTTATTTTCCGCTTCGACCAACCGTTCGAAATCCATGACGACATTGAGATCCTGAAGCGACTCGGACTCGCTCACGGACTGGACAAGTCGAGTGTACCGGAAGAGTACAAAGAACACATAAGGAATTGTCTCCCTCCAGCCCTGCGTGGGTACGCTGACCAGATTATAGAAGGAACTTTGGTGGAATCCTTTAACCCCGAACCCCAACTCCCGGCACCGAAGATCCATGTTCTTCAACCGGAGAGAAAAGTGCCTGTCGTGAGAGCCCTGGCTCCTGCTCAGGCTCGTCCTGTGTACAATCGACATAACGTGCAAGCGAAACCTGTGGTTTGTCTTCCGAGTTGTGTTTCGACTTAGTTTCGTTTTTAGCGTCCATCAAATGCTCCAGTTTACCGACAAACGATTAGAGCTCATGGCCAGCCTTACGCGATTCCTCCTTCGAGTGTTCATCGACAGTTCGGTGTGCCGACTAATGGAAAACCTCCGATTGTCGTCAGACCAACGGCTCCCCGGGTGACGTATATCTCTGCTAATGGAAGTGGGACTATGGCGAGAGCTCACACTGAACAAGAAATGCATTACGAAGATATATCCTATGAGGACTATCCAAATTACGAGCAGTAACGCTGTTTTCATACGAGCTCTTTGTATCGTTTTTCTGTTTGTTAGATATTGCAAAGTTGAGTAAAAAAGAGTCCGTTGCCCTGGGACACTTGTTGCTTTATGCATGGAACCCGCTGAGAAGTCTATTTTGTCATTTTCCATTGCTGCTGCTAAAAAGTTGGAATAATTTGATTTTTACGGTTCATCGGATTTTTCCAAAAAACATTCATAATGGTAAGTTCAAAAATACGGAATGGGGTTGATGTTTATCGAGCTCCAGGACCACCTGACCCCGGGACCTCCGAAAGCCAGCAAACCGGCTCCAACTGTTTTTTGCTATGTTTGTGGAAGACAATTTGGATCTAAATCCATAGATATTCATATTCCCCAATGTCTGAAGAAATGGCATATGGAAAACGACAAGCTGCCGAAATCCCAAAGAAGACCGGAGCCGGTTAAGCCGGAGATAATCAGAGTCGGTAGGTTTCGGTACTTTCTTGACTTGTTAGTTCAGCAGTAGCAGTAGAGTAATCTCTGTTATTGAATAATAATTTGTAACTTAAAAAACCTGTTAATTTGCGCTTTGAGATTTCTATTATTATTTTGTTAATTCGAAATTTCTCTAATTGATAGAAAAATAGCCAAATAATTCATCTGTAAATTTGGAATGCTTAGTAAAAATGAACAATTTAGGCGGGAGCATCGACGTCGAAGCGACGAACGAGGCAATGTGGCAGGCTTCTCAAGCTGCTCTCGTCCAATGTGATTTCTGCGGTCGCTCCTTCGCTCCTGACCGGTTATCCGTTCATCACAGATCGTGCACAAAAGAAAACCCAGCTAAGAGAGTTATCAAAAAATAATTTAAACTTTTATCAACAAAACACATGATAAATCTGAGCCACCGGTATCTTCATCATCGGCTCATAAAAAACTATAATCTGTATCCATAAAAAACCTGTACAGTCAAAATAAAACACCCGAATTATCTTTTCCTTAAAAATATTAAAATTCAAGCAGAAGGTGGTCCATCCGACGAATATCGACCAGTATAGCCTGACCCGGGGGGAGAATCCTCATCCGTTTCCATGGGAGAAACAGGATGTTTCACACATTCTTCGTAGCTTGGTGGTGGGGCTGTGGGGATTCTGAAATCAATCCATTACTATCATATTACCATAAAAACTATTTTTTTCAAAAATCTCAAGAACAAACTCATAATCTTGGAAACAGTTTCAAGAAATCCTAATTCAAAAGATTTCTTGGACCTGATTTTCATTTCAAAATCCCGATACAAACATACTCCTAGTTTTTATAACAATACAAAAATAAACCTACATTTTTACTGGGGAAGTGTGAGGACTTTGTTCATGACGAACTTTCCGACTTGTAGGCATTTCGTAAGAAGGAAGACTCGAACTCGATCCATGGACAGAAGTCGGGGGATTCAAGTGGCGTTTCTTTCCAGCTTTTAGTGGAGAATTTCTGAAACACCAAAATAATTAAATTCTTCTTTATAACCGATCCTACTGTGATTTAGTAACGGCAGAAACATCATTATTATATAAAACCATTGCTGCGGTTCTCGCCTTTTCGAGCTCTCCATCTTCCACACCATTCATATCATCAGAATCACCAAAATCATCTTCATATTCGTCATCTTCAGGTGCTCCGTTGACACAAGTGCTAGAATTGGAGTCTCTCCTCGAGCAATGGAAAGTAATTGGGGATGTCAAAGGATCACTGCAAAACACAAAAGCCCATGAGAAAAAAGAAATAAATAAATCCGTTTTGACTAAATTTAAGCAACTGCAATTGTGTTATTTTTTTTCAAAAATAAACTTTATCACGAAAATATGCAATTAGGTATTTTTAATGAGATATAGACATAAATTCTCTCCTTTCACCAAAATGGGTTACTTCCCGATGTTAATACCAATCCTTAGGCGGAAGCCAACAAAGGAAAAAGTAAAAACAAAACAATAAAAACTTACGATTCATCATCATGTTGAGGCAAATACGGATTAATATGGCCGCTTGCTGATGATCCTTCATTTTTCAATTCATCAGAAACAATCGACTCATAAGATGGTGGATTTTCTTGTGAAGGATTTTCTTCTTTTCCAACAGTTTTACTTTCTTCAGTCTCCTTATCTTTTTCGACGAAATTCATTATTTCTTCTATCTTATGAATTATTTCTTTGACGGCATCAAAACATTCTTTTTCTGAGTTTAGTTGGAAAGAATAATTCCATTTTTCGTTTATAATTCTCAATAAATTTAAAATCATCCTCGAATTTCTGGAATCTAGGACTTTTTCTATGCACATTTTTACACTTTTCAAAGCAGGGATCAAAAGCTGATTTTCTTTCAAAATTTCCTTAACTTTCGGTTCTTCTTCCCAAATATTCAAAAACTCAAAAACAATCGGGAAAACTTTGTTGTTGTGATTCAGATTCGCCAAATATCCACATTCCGTCAGTAGTCCTTTCACTTTTCCTTTTTCATGTCCCAATAAAATAATCTTAATCCTATCACTTTGGAATCTATCTTCAATTTTGATCATTTCTCTAACTAAATCCAAATTTCCACGAAGTTGTTGAAAATCCGAAATTCTATAGTTCAAATTTCCAAGAAGTTTCATCGTTGGGATAATACTATCAAAACATAAATAACAGCAAAGTTGAATCAGATTTTCTGTTCCTGGACGATTTTCGAATAATAATGTGAAAAACTTTTGGAAATTGTTGTTATTTTGGAACCATGCTCTACAATTTTCTGGGACATAGTATTGTTTTGAAGATTTCTTTGAATACGGGTTAACATTAACTTCGTCGTTTTTAGGCTTATTCATCGATGTACATGACGTTATCAATAAACTCAGCAACTCAAAAACTAGATCCAAATCCCTGAACCTCATCCGATATTTAGAGTCATCCTTAGCTCCAAAAATCGAAATCATCGAATATAGAGCATTTTGCGAAATCAGTCTTCTGGCTCCACTTATCGAATGGTGCGATATCAAAATCAAAACCTTAAATATATTACTGTTGTTCGAAGAATCCGATGGAATTGTTTTACAAAGTTGCAGCATTTTTGCTATTACTTCGTCCACAATTCTGTCTGCAGTAGGATTAATATTAGCATTAGAATTACTTTCCGTCGCATTCAGACACACCATTATAGGGACATAAACCATTCTTTCGAATACAGTACGCAACTCACATCCGCTCAAATATGGAGATCCTAACGAAATTGGGATCACATTCGTCTTCATGAAGAACGACGACATAAACCAAGTACAAACTTCAGGACGATTCTTCACCAAACAATCAAAGGTGTAGAATAGATCATCAATGTTTTTCCTAAAGTCATTGGGACATCTAATCGCTGTTGTGTACAGGAAACAAGAGAAAATATGGAGAGCTCTTTCGGCCAATCCAATTTCGTCACTGAAACATTAATTAAGTAAATTTTAGAAATTAAAAAAGTACATAAAAATTAAAGGTAAATTTTAAAACTTACGTCATACTATTGTGAGATTGAAGAGCAGCTAACCTTGTTAAATCTTGCAGAAATCTAAAGTATCCAGTTGTGAATTGGAATTTTTCATGAGCAAATTTCAAGTTATTCTTCGTAATTTCTTTTTCCCAAAAATACGGTAAACGGTTAACAATCGATCTTCTCGAATGAATGCTCATAGATCCAAATCTCAAATCTACAGAATTCATATTAGGAGACGGAATACAAGGAGGTGATGGAGAATGCATATTCAGATTCAAGGATCTATTTGTACTGGATGAATTCGGTTGGACTTCATTGTTTTTCGGAACCGATTCATAAACCAACATATATGCTGAGAACCTTCTTTTTTCCTTCTCATTTATAATTCCATCATTATATCCACCGTACCAGTTAAATCTCGCATCATTCTCATTATAGTCCCAAGAGGTGACTTCTGTGTCGTCAAATCTGTACCAAAATTGTTTTCCTTCCTTTTTCTCCGAAATAAAAGAATAATAATGTCCTCCATTAGCTTCTCCAGAATGGACAACAACTCCTCGAAGTTTGTATATTGTCGAATCTTGCTCCACTTCACAACTAATTTCGTTAGTATCGCAATTACTAACATTACTGCAATTACTTTGATTCTCATTTTTCTCTACTCCTGCTGTCGTATATGGTTCCATATCCAAAGTCATCGGGAAATCAAAATAATCGAAGAATTTTACTGGCGAATTTCTGTTCCAATCCATATCGAATCTCTTCAGTTGAAATACCAAAAATGGAGGGAGTTTCTTTACACACATTCTCTTTACACATGTTACTTTCTCCTTGCAGATTTCGCAAAAATATGCATTATCACCCTCCAAAAGATCACCAGTAACATATTCGTTCAAAGATGCTCTCAAATTATTATGAGACCGAACATCCACAGCTATCGACGTAAATAATTGTTCTTTCATAAAAATATGAGGACAATCTCTGCATTTTTTCTGATCACTAAGAGTACCTCCAAAGAATTTCTCAAATAAGGCAACACCTCCAGAAGCTTTGAAAACTTCATCAAGAGCATCCGCCAGAGAATTAAAGAACTCCACAGCATCTTGTTGTTCTCGAGTATTCATATCTTGTCCGCTACTAAATCTGAAAAATAAAAATATTTTTCAAAAACTTTAAAACAAATCTTTCATTTATAAGAAATAACTTTTTACTAAAAAATAAACTCACTGAAAAGTTTCCCAGAAATCTTGAGGAATATAAAATTGCTCATCAGATGCCAAAAGATGAGCAAAAATCTTTTGAGTTGATAATAACAATTTTTTACCATAATTAATTTTCTTTTCTTTTTCTGTTAGATGAATTTCTTTCTCATCAATATCAACTCCAAAATCCAAAATCATCCGACGAAAAGGCTCTATCATAAATAATTGTTGTAAAACAGAATTCATGTAACATGTAGCTCCAGCATTTTTTAATCCAACAAAAACATTTGGATCTCTTTGCAGAAATTGGAAAACAGGCTCCGGATTTAATTTTGGAATAAAATCTTGATAGAAACTATTATTCAGAAATAATAATGCTTCATTCATGTTCTCCGGATTATTCCTCACAATTTCTATGATTAACTGGAGACAACTTGCTATCGAATTTTCACTTCTACAAATCGGGAGCATCTTGTTCGGTTTTTCCAGAAATCCATTACATTCGGAAATAAATGGAGATAAATTTTCATTTGAGATTTCATCATTCTCAAGACAAAAAATCCTATAAGCTCTGCTAAATGGCATCAGAAATTCATCAAAAAGTTCATTCAAGAAGTTATTCCCATTAGAGCCCAATTTCGAAACGAAAGTTCTCGGCATCAGTCTCAAAATATGCATTGCTGTTTTTAAATAAAATGATAACAGTTCTTCCTTCTCATACGGTAATCCCACTTCATGAGCCATATTTCTTGTGTTTTTAAGCCATTTCAAAATTTGCTCAAATTTCTCTTCTGATTTCTCAAGTCCAATATTTTCCAATTGACAGTAGTTCATCAGTTGAAACAGACACTCAAAATATTGGTTTGATCTTCTGTAATTATTTTCCACCATTGGCAAAATCGCAAACATGACATCGATCATAGAATTCGCTTTGGGGCCTTCAGCTACAACATTCACCTCGGGAGTATCGGCTGCAGAACTCTTCTCGAGACCTTTTTTGAATTCTGAGAATTGTTGTAAAATAATGAAAAAACATTTAGCCATCTTTTTCCTGACACGTTCTGAACTTGAATGAAGCATCCCGTCAATTAGAAATTCATAAAAACAAGGTTTTTGTGACGAGTTATCAGAAATAATCGAATTACCGACAACAAGATTATCTGGAACAAAAAATAATTCTTTAACATCATTACAGAATCTCGATGCATCCAGAAAAGCATCCAGAGCTTCAATTGATAACATTTCACAGAAGAATTCATTTCTGTCGTTAAATTTAGCATTTATAAGATCTTCCATAAACGACGACGACATAGTTGATTCGGTATCTGAACTTGTTGAAGACGAATCCATCAAGTCACAATCAACAACTTCAGGAGCAACAGAAGGTGGGTTTCTAGATGAAATTTGATGGATATTTCCTCTCGTTGCCGTCCAAGAAGCAAAAAATAAAATCTTCAAAATACTGACTGGAACTGTAAACTTTTCAGCTTTTTCGAGGAGAATTTTTTTGTTTTCATCATTCCAAGCCATTTTCAAGAATTCAAAAATAAAATCAGAGAAATAACTATCCTCATCATTTTTCGAATCAATATCCATACCAGTATCAACCAATTTCTTGATTTGCTGAAAAAAATAATTAGGAAAATGTAATTCAGAAACGTAGTAATTTAAAAAGTTAAAAACAAAAACAAAACTTACTAAAAGCTTCTTGTTAAATCTGGAAACAAACTTGACCATTCTCGAAAAAGCCAGGAGAATCCTTGTATTTAATCCAGAAGAATACCCATTTCCATCAATAACTGTAGACTCAAAAAAATTGAAAAAATCTTCAATACAGTTGTTCAATAAGAACATAGTATTAAGATAAACACAGTTCTCCGAAAATTTCACAGGAGCCATCAAGGTATGAAGAATTTGGAAATAAAAACAAGTTTTGGAAGGATTCTTATGAATTACAGTGTTCAGAAGACAATTTGACGCAATTGACTTTTCCAGTTCCTCCTTAAAATAATCCGTCACAGTAAGATGATCCAAAAGCAAAATAATATCGTCGAAAAGTCCGTTTTTCTTCCTCTTATGAGCTAATTCTGCCAAGTCCATCAAGAAAAAAATCCTCTCTCTGTTATTCGACAATACAATCGAAGAATTCTTCTCATCCAAGATAATCCCTTCATTCTCTTCCGATTCTTCTCCTGAGGATTCTGGAGTATCACCTCTCGTCATCGATGAAACAAAATTAAAACTTGAGGTGTCTCTTCTCGATCTTCCAAATCTAACGGCAAAAATAGAATTCTCATCGATATGAAGTTCCGAGAAAGTCTTCTTCATCGATTTCGATCCTACAAATCTGAGGACATCCTGGATATTGACATTTATAGGAGGCATTTTTTCATTCCTCATCGTACTCAGCAAATGCATCACTCTTATTTGGCCTTCTCCAAAGGGCATTCCGTTCGGTATTCTGTAATTCAGCAAGTCCAATTTTTCGTTTGAATCCATTTTTCTATCCTTAGATACTCGTTCATAGACAATTTGATAAAACTGATCCATTGTGAAATTCGAGTTAACATGAATCCATCTGTTCTCTTCCATATTATTCGCCAAGTTCTCCGTCATTAAAAAAACGTTAAAAGAAACTCCCATAATTCCTCTGTGAACCGGCATATTAATCCAATTACCATAACTATTTTCATATGTCATTAACAGCACTTTCAAAGCTTTAATTACTCTCTGAGATTGTTGACTTGCAGAATCTCCTAACTCTTCTGTACAAGCTTGTTCTATCATTTGCGAGAAATTCTTCAGCTTTTCAAAACATTCATTGATGAAGATTTCAGAAGAAATATTTCTCTTTTCTGGATCATTCATATTTTCCATTTCGCAAGCAGAAAATTCTATAGCTCTAAAGAAAACTTGGTCTGATCCCTCGAGGATGACTTTCCAAAGATAGTCTCTGGCGTTTTCCATGTATCCATCCACAATATCATCTCCGAAATTATACTGTTGGTTTTGCAAGCTTTCGACATGGGATCGTTTCAACATGACACATACTTCGTTAAAAGCAGAAACTGAGAAATATTTAGGAGGGAAATTCAACAGACATTCTAAAAACCACGTTAATTTTAAGCTTTAGAGACAAAACACTTACGGTAGAAAAGTTCCAGATTAGTTTCTGGCAAAAACCTTGACAAATTCGACCCGAAGAAGTGAAATCCTTTTTGACGTTCGAAATCGCTCACCGGATGCTCAACAACCGCTTTCCAAAGTTGTTGAATCTAGAAAACCACATTGTAAAATCAGAAATTAAAAGTTCTAGATCATCATCTTACAACGAATCCCTAGAATTTCCCAATACTAAAAATCTTAACCGAAAAAAACTGCTCTAAAACTAGCTATATCAGTTATTACACAAACTATCCATAAAACATCAAAACCCACGTCTTTAGTGTCCGGATAACATTGTCTTTCAGAACATTCACTGATAAAAAAGTGCAGCGACTCAAGTCTCTTCGCCATCTGAACATTATGTAGGAAAATAGAATCCAACAACCTCACTGCAGAATTCGGCAACGGGACAGATATACCATTTTGTTCGAGAATACGCTTCGCTTTTTCCAGATATCTACAAATACTCTCGACTATATGGGAAATAGTATTCTCATTCACGACGATGTTCAGCATAGTTCTTGACATCGAAAATCTTTTCCTTTTCTCGAATGGCTCGCAACAAATATGCTGAATATGAGTAAAAAGAGGAACAACCAAATCAGAATCATTTTTGATTTCTTCCAAACACTGATAAAACGCCTTCGATCTCAAATAATCTCCATTGGATGAGAAATTGGAAGCAGCATTCACGATTATTCCTCTTATATTCAACAATACATCTATAATCTCCAACCCTAAATTCTTGTGATGGTAAAGTTCCCATGTTAGATCAAAGGCTTTTTCGAAGACATCACATTCAAATCTGCTTTGACCAAGAATAAGATTTCGGCAGACTTCCAGCAATAGCGATCTCTCCCGATTCGATGTCGATTCTTTAAAACTAACTTTCATCAATTCAAAAAATCTGTCGATAAGCTCAATATTGAAGGATCTCGCTATTTCCGAAATCATCATCAACATGTTCCTCTGAACGACGTCGTGCTTTCCCCAGAAAGCCGTCCAAATTTGGTCCAAGTCCTGTACTCGGAAAACTTTCCTTCTTATTAACAACATCAAAATTTTCTCGATTCTTTCCACAAAAGCCATCAAATGAAGGTTATCCCTCAGCATTATTCCCAAAACGTCGTTTTCTCTGAACCATGAAACTAAGTCATCAAAGGTCTTCGAAACATTCAGGCACAAATCGTGGTGATATCCATGTTGATATCCAACCGCCGTGAATAACTTCTCCATTTCCTCCAAAGCAAGATTTCTACCGCTAATTTTCGCGAATTGAATCGTCCTGGAAATTGAATAAATGAAAATTGAGTAAACCAACAAAATCAAAAAAATAATCGAAATTAAGTGAAATCAAACTAACTTCAACAGAAACCGAAGTTGAATAGCATCTATCTTGATCACCACCTCCTTCTCGATCAAATGGTTGTTAAGACAACTCGTAGCCAATTCCTTCAACTCGATCAAGTGCCCTAACAATGGACAATCTCTGAAATTCGCTATATTCTTGAAGTTCCAGTCGGTATCGGAGGCGTTTTCCAGCCAGTTGTATTTCTGACGAAGAACCTCGACCTGTTTCACAAAGAGGGGAGAATCCATTTCGGCTTCTGAGTTGCTTTGGTCGTCGGCGACTTCTATGCTGTTCGAAAATTTGAATCCTGTATTAAAAGTAAATGGTCGTTTTTGGGCCAAATTTGCAGCAATAACCGAGTTCGGACTTTCGGTTTCACACATCTCATCGTCAGGGTTTCCTTGGGCTTTATTTGAAGGATTTTCATCGATTTCGTCACCCAGGATTGTAGGAAATTTCCGTCTTCCTGAAATCATCTGGTATCCGATTTCATCATTATTCGGAGTCTGATCATCGTCCATTTTATCCTTCTGGTCTCTGAAATAGTTATTAAGATATAATAAAAATTAGTTTATAAAGATGCTCTTATATAAAAACTAGTTCAAAATAATATTTGTATGGGAAATAACTTAAAGGATATCTACTTGTATAGTAAATTATTCTTAAGAACATCCATATAAAGGCTTGTCTACAAAACTATTTAATGATCTAAACCAACCGTTCTTGAGCGTCGGCCATAATGATATGAGCCAGTAATATATTCAACAAAGTCAAATCAACAACGAGACTTCTTCAAAAAAACTTGGTTATAACTTGAGAAACGAAGCAGCCACATCCAGTACCCGCAAGAATTGAAACAGCTCTCGATACCCAGAGATTAGAAATAAAACCTAGAAAATGTAATGATATATATAAAAATTAGGAAATAAGCATTAATAATTCGCAAAAAAAGAAAAGTTGATATATAAATTTTCATCGAATCGATGAATTTCTGATAAAATAGGAGTGGTTCTGATAAAAATGACAACGCTGATCGAAGAAGCAAAGCGAAAGGGGCGGATTCCCTCGAGAATGGTGGAACGCAGACCAAGAGACATCCAGTTCATGAAAGACAGATTAACTATCCAACTCAATATGTGCGCAATTGATGTAAAAATAGTCACCGAAGATGTGCCGGAAAAAAATGTAATGAAAACTCGATATCACATTCGTCAAGGGGAAAGTTGACGAAAATTTCAGAAAAAATCATATTTAAAAGTAGATAAAATAAAAATTACAAGACGTTTGGAACAAATCTCCCCCAGGACTCCTAGTTCCGTAAGTTGATGAAAAGCTTTTAATAAATCTTGGAAGACGTGGATTTATGGAAATTACAAAACCACAGAAAACAAAAATGAAATTTCCTCGAAATAGACCTTTAGAATCTCCTAGAATCATCCAGGGTTCTTGATTTGATATATGAAAACTGGGGATTTGTGTTGAATTGCGGGAGATTTCGATCTGATAAAAATATCATGGCGAAGTCAAGTGATTACATTATAAAAACAAGAGATCAATTCTTTTACAAAGTTTTCTCGAAACGAAGTTACAAATTTTCCCAGGAAAAGTCATAAATTCTAATTTTAGATATCAATTTCGGAAATTCTTGCTGGATTTTAGAGGATTTTCATTTATCAGAATCGGATTATTATATAAATCACGAAAAACTAAAAACTGACTTCTACAGAATGTTCTCGACACGAATTTACAAAAATTTCCTAGCAAAAGTCTTTATCTTGGACGTCAGATATGAGTTCCGAAATTTCCTGCTGGATTTCGGCAGATTTTAATTTACCAAAAACAGCAAGAAGCAGGAATGACCTCATGTCTGTCCGTGTGGCCAAACGTGCTCAGAGCGAGAGCGATGCGCGTACACGTTTTGTGCCCGTTTTTTACAAAAAAAAACACCAGCCCCCAATGTAAGATTTTTTAGTCATATCTGGCTAATTTTCCAGAATCCATTTAGTCGGATTTTTGTCTCGGAAAATGTACCTTTCTCTGGTGGTTTCGTAGTTGAAAGTGTCCGTAAAAAATACTTTTAATCTCGAGAAATTCAATTGCAGATTTTTAAAAACCTTTACTTTCTTTTTTGACGTCACATACCCAGAATTAAACAAAAAAACTCGAAATTAAGGTTTCTCCAAATTCGATTCTTTACTGTACTCGTTGGCTACACATCTCTGGTGTTCGCAGTGGCCGATGACGGAAATCAGCGTGGTCGCACACTCGAATTTGACGCCGGACTGTGGACCGCGGAATCTGATCGGGATCGGATTCGGGATACCAGCAGTGAAGTCGTCGAGATACTGGAACAAAAAATTACTATGTTATTATTCCAGACATTTATGTAGAAATACGGAAAAGTTATGAGGTTTTTTCAGCAGAAATCTTTAAATTGCAAGGATTTTGTATTCCAGATCTTCGTTCCAAAATTATTGTTATTATGAAAATTGAAAAGGACTTTTAAAATCCTCTTAATACAAATCTTCGGAGTTTTTGTTTTGGGTGTTCGTTGTAGAAGTCCCACTGGACTCTTGAGATTCTAATTTAAAAAAGTAAAATTTAAACAGGTAAAATGTGCATAAATGCTACTTGGGTTTTTTCATCCTCAAAGGCTGTTTCAAAACGATATCTAGAATCCCTGACTTGGAATATTTCCACTAGATTCTGGAAAATTCCAGTGGATAAATATTGGTACGAAAATAGGTATATGAAAGTTGTGAAATCCTCACTTGAACGTGTTCGAAGAGACTCGGTTCTTTTGTGCAGCCGTTCTCATCGATAATCGGATATGGTTTCTGATTTTTCCCTTCTCCTGTGACAGTGCAGTTGCTGACTTTCAAACAATATCCTGGCTCCGGCTTACATTTTATTTTGTAATAAAGTTCCGTATCCAAAGAAGTTCCTGAAGTTGCAAAATCAACTCTTATAATTTTTAAGGACAATTTACCAGTTAATTCCTTCCCATCGGGTCCTTTTTCGTGGATAGAAAATTGACAAGAAGCTTCGACCTTGACGGAAACCGATATGCCTCCTTCGACGATGTCCCCAACGGACTTCGCGACGAACAAAGTTGAAAATAGAAATATGAATAACATTTTTCAATTGGAATTCGAGAAATTAAAGAATCGATATTAATTTAAAGAAACGGATACTTATCGAGGAGAAATTAGGTCACCTTGAAGGTCTTTAATTTTCATAAAAATAAAAAAATCGATGTGTAGAATAATTCGGAAATTTCTAACGACATTAATATTAGAAATCGAGGACTGTTTTTTAAAGATGTTTTTAACACAATTTTCTTAGGTTTTCCAGAAACTTCCAAAGTCCTGGATTCCACATTCTCGTCCCGAGATCACGCAAAAAATTAAGTGTAAACTTCGAAAAAGGAAATAAATTCTAGAAACTTGCGTGCAGATTATTTTTTAGAGGACTTTTCCAGATTCAATCTTTATAAAAAATATCAAAAAATCATTTCCATATAAATTACGAAAAATTTAAGTAAGTTCATTGCTGTTCAGATTCATTTGGTTTCGGAGTGGAGGACACTGAAAGCTGTTGGCTGGAGCGTCTGAGGGAATCCTCGAGTCTTCTTCTAGCTCGCTGTTCCTTCTCCAAGTGCTTTCTCATCGCTTCCACTTCCTTCTGAAGAAACGAAACTTGATCTTTCAAGGAGTATACCGTATCCACCAAGGTTCTTTCCTTGTAGACCAAGATGTCTCCGTCACGTTCTTCGACCAGAATCTTCTCGTCTTCCGCGACGATTAGTTGAGGTCTGACTTCATCCGGATACGATATCGTCCTTTTCAAGGCACTGGAGATAGGAGTCAAGGGTCCTTGGGCGCCTCCAGAGCAGTACCCTTCGATTATTTTAAGTAGATGAGCATCCTCTTTTTCCTCCTCGGTCATCCCCTTCCTCATCCTGATCTTGTTCTCCTCCCCGAGAACACCTCTGGGGGCTGGATACGGTCTCAAACAACTTCCGCTGTAGAGTCTTCCCTTTTTCCTCGAGGATTGGACTTGCGAATTTTGACCTCCATCGTTTTCGTCGACGTTTTCCGCCATAAAAGCCTGGATTTCTTCCAACTTCAGTCCCGTCAAACTTCCAGCTGATTCTTTTCTCGAAAGATTCGATTGCTGGGCTTGCGGGAGTTGGCTAACCTCCACTTTCTTGATAGGAGAAACATCTGTGATTTTCTGCACATCGGAAGGTCCAATTTTTTTCGGAGAAATCGGCGAAATCTCTTGGACAATTGCTGTATCATTGAAACTTATATTTCCACAACTTGTCAAAGCATCTATCAGTTGATGAAAGTCCTCATTCGTCAACGAATTCACATTCATCAAGACATTTTGGTTCTTCTTGAACTCAAGTGACATCGATGATTCTTTCTTCGAAACAACAATGTCATTCGTCGAGAACTTCTCACCCAATTTGTACTCCACCCCATTTTCAGTCGACGATGATTCCAAGAACAAAACCATTTTCGAAAAGAGAATGATTTTTCTGTCTGCAAGATCTCCAGCAATGGAGTCCCTGGTGTTGCCCACAGTAACTCCGCCGATGTGAATCATGTCTCCCAGGATGGTTTTATTATCCTTCCCGAACCACTTCTCGAGGTAATCCGTGGCCTGGAATTCCAGTTGGATTTCCTTCTGCTTCCTCAAATAAGCGCAATTCTGCCAGATAGATCGGAAAACAGATCCTGCTCTCTGGAGATTCCCTCTATCTGCATGGGCATCGGGGTAATTCCTCTCGATTTCCTGGAGAACAACGGCGTACTTCTCGATGTGGCGGAAAACCAAACTCAATCCGAAGATCAAATCCTTCAATTCCAGAGGTTTCGATCTTTTTGAAAGGAAATCCTCCAGAAGATTCCTGTTATCATTCATCAAAGACACAGCACTTGGATGGTTTAAACAGTACTCTGTCAACAACTCCTTCAATCTGGGAGCAGCATCGAGGAAAGCGGCCCCGATTCTTTGGAGGTTCAACTCCAGTCTAAAAGTGGAATTTAGCTACACTTTAAAAAGCAGAAACCAACTTTGCTTGATTGACCACACTCGTCAACAAAGCTGCTTTCGTCCGGAGAATCTCCTCCAGATTACAGGCCAGGATACTATATTCCTCGTCTTTCAACCTAAAAAGCCAGTTTAATGATTTTCATTGTTTTCCATATTTAAAATGACACTTACACACTCTCTTGACGGATCGGTCTGAGGAACTCCTCATGGATTCTGGTCAACTCCCTCAAATGCTCTTTTTCTTTCGCTGTGTATTCCAAGATGACGGTTTTCCTGTTCAAGGCCTGGTTGCTCTCGAACTCCTTCGCTGCTTGTTCGGAATGGGCCAGATGAGCTGTGCTTTCTAAAAATCCCATATAGCAAGGTAGAAAGTTCAATACATGAGAATAAACAATCTCATATAAAAATGGGTTTTTCCATTTGAAAAATCAAGTTTCATATATAGCCATTAGAAAGGTTTAAATTTGTTCACCAACGAACCTGGACTTATGTCTTTGATGACTCCAACGAAGTCGGAAGGAAACCATCCGATTTTTCCATCGAGATTTCCCTCCCACCAACCGCCGTCGAGCTGCTGAGTGACCAAGATAATATCGTTTTTCTCGAAACTCAACTAAAAAAACAAATTCAATTATCACCAATCCAAAACAATTAAAACGACAGACCTCATCATTATTTTTCCCAGAAAAAGTAAATTTCGCAATGGCTCTAACGATTTCTCCATTAGTCGATTCGTTATTTTGCCCGTTTTCCACCATTCTTACAATCGCTGACCGCAATCAATCAGGAAAATTTGGTGCACGGCCAGAGCGAAGAAAAGTTCGAGAGACGTTCGAAAGACAAACTGGCCCGCCGAGCGATGTTCCTGAAGGGAAAATTTGTCTGCCGCACTGTATTCCCAAACTCGCTCCTTCTTCATTATTATTGCACAGCGTGCAAAATTGATATTTCCAAAAGGAATCTACTGTTTTGTTGAGTTCAGAAGTCTTTTTCACCGGCTTGTAGGAACATTGTCATGTCTGATGTCCAAGAATCGTAAGTTTTTCGTTTTATAAGTGCTTTTTAGGCTTGAAAGTCAGTCTGTTTTTGAGTAAGTTTTTGGATTTCGAAATCCTTGTTGATGCAATATTAAGTAAATACAAGTGAATCACTACTTATTCCCCAAAATTAATATATGGACTGTGTGTTTTGACCGTTTTTCTGTTTCAGGCACGATCAAAATGAGGTAAACGACGTTTCAGCCGAAGACGTTCGCGAGACCGCGATCACCGCTGATGGAGTTATCGAGTCCAATTGGGACCAAGTAGCTGAGTCCTTTGATGACATGGATCTGAAAGAAGCCCTCCTCCGTGGTATCTACGGTTTCGGTTTCGAAAAACCTTCCGCCATCCAGCAGCGTGCTATCGTGCCTTGCTGCAGTGGCCGCGATGTCATTGCCCAAGCACAGTCCGGTACTGGCAAGACTGCTACATTCACTGTTTCTGTTCTCCAGCGTATGGATCCCGAGTTGAAGGAAGTCCAGGCTCTTATCATGGCTCCCACTCGTGAGTTGGCTCAGCAGATCGACATCGTTATGCGTGCTCTCGGCGAATACATGGGGCTCTCGTTCCATGTCTGCATCGGTGGTACTAATGTCCAGGACGATCGCCGCAAACTTGAAGGTGGTGCTCAGGTCGTGGTCGGAACTCCCGGCCGTGTCAACGACATGATTGTTCGCGGGCATCTGAAGACTGACCATATCAGAATGTTCGTCCTCGATGAGGCCGACGAGATGCTTTCCCGTGGTTTCAAAGAGCAGATCTACGAAGTCTTCAAAACGTTGCCAAATGATGTCCAGGTTATTCTGTTATCAGCTACTATGCCCGCTGAAGTCTTGGATGTCACCAAGAAGTTCATGCGTAACCCTATTCGTATTTTGATCAAGAAAGAAGAAATTACTCTCGAAGGTATCCGTCAGTTCTACATCATGATCGAGAAAGAAGAGTGGAAATTCGAAACCCTCTGCGACCTTTACGACACCGTTAATATCACTCAGGCCGTCATCTTCTGCAACACCCGCAAGAAGGTCGAGGAACTTGCCCAAAACATGGAAGCCCGCAAGTTCACGGTCTCCTACATGCATGGTGAAATGGAACAGCAGGAACGTGATCTCATTATGCGAGAATTCCGTTCCGGTTCCTCCCGTGTCCTGATTACTACCGATTTGTTGGCTCGTGGTATTGACGTCCAACAAGTTTCTGTTGTTATCAACTACGATCTCCCAGGTAACCGTGAGAATTACATTCATCGGTAAGTCAATTTGACAAACACTAGCGAGTAAATGAGTCATTTTCAGTATTGGTCGCTCTGGTCGTTTCGGCCGTAAAGGTGTTGCTATCAACTTTGTTACCAACGCTGATGAACGCGCTCTCAAGGATCTCGAGACATACTACAACACTCAGATTGAGGAGATGCCTTCCACAATCGCCGACTATTTCTAAAGAGCGAGCATCGACTCCGGAAACCCACCTTTCAACGAGGGTAAACTAAATTCTATTTTGTCTGTTCTGTTTCGGTCATTCTGTTATAATAAAAGAAAAGTGACTTTATCATCAAATCAAATAGCAGTACCACGCTCGAGATCCCCTTTGATATCCTCGGTGTACTTGCCGTAGAATCGGTCGAGTTTCTTGTTGAATTTCCTGTTTCTCTCGTTGATGTAGTCGATGGGAGCGTCGGGATCAAACATCCGACGACGGTGGTAGTTGTCTCGTTTCTTCATTTGCCCCTTGACGTCAGAAGACAGTTTGTTTAATGCTGCTTGGGTGGGATAATGGGAACCGTGGATCATTGTGTTTGCTGTGGGGTAGAATTGGTCTTCGCCACTGGAAAGGAAATTTAGAAATGCGGAGTTTTGGAGATGAACTTACACAACGTGTTTCATTTGTTCGTAAGATTCCATATTTGGTTTCAAACCGTTGGTTAATCGTTCGTATTGCCGCATTGACATGGCTTCGTAGTCGGCAAAACCTGTGTCGGGATTCTTCTTCCGTTTTTTGGACTTTTCGATTTTTTCAGCAACATCTGCCTGCATGTGGAGGTCCTTGGTTCTGTCGAAATCAACTCCTTGTTCTTCTGCCAACTAAACATGAGTATTAAGTTAAATATTGTGTGAAAAGTACCAACATCGAAAGAAACAATGGAAGATATAGAATATATACATGAAAATGTTAAAAACGAACCTTTTTTCCTTCAAGCTCTTCGAGTTCCCATTCCTGTCGCTGTCGTTTCTGATGATAGTTTTTCGGTAACTTCTTCAGCCTGTCTTCTTCCACAACCTGTTCATGATTGATTTTTCTAGATTCTTCCTGAAATAAAAATTGAATAAAATCCATATGTAAGAAAATTAAAAAACTCACTCGTTTTTGATGTAAAGAACGGAATTTTTCCTTGTATTTCGACAAATCTGGCTTTTTTACAGAAGAAGACGACGATTCAGAGCCTTCAGATGACATTTTCGCGGATATATAGACCGTGCAGATGAGAATTCGTTGAGAGGAATTGTTTCGATATAAGAAAACAAGGAGAATTATCTTTTTGAGACCTGATTTTTGAAACAGCTGTTTCGCAGCGATTTGCGCGGCTTTTTACTCTTCCACGAGAATCCCACGGAAGCTTCTGAAATCTTCCGGAATTTGGTAAAATTTTTCTGAACAGATATCTGAAACCTTGGATTCTGAAGATTTGTGTCGAGACAGTTCCGCAAGAAACTTATTTTGTGGTAATGTGGTCTTCCTGAATTTTTGGATTACTTCTTTTTCAGAATCCAAAAATGAGCGGATCGCTTCCGAGAAAAGAGGTCCGACCCACGGATAACGAAACGTATTGGAAGCTTCATCACATCAAAGAACCGTATTCCTTTTGCAATGTTTACGGTGTGATCACTAGGATCGAGAAGATTGACAGCAGCTATGATGTCAAAGGACAAGGCGAGCATTTTACCAGTTTAATATTCCCCATATGTGGATTCTTTTGAGTCTGATATATGAACTGTTATTTTCAGCCCAGGATCAATTCAGATTGAAACTCATTAGTAAGCCTGGAATGGAACCTATGGATGTGACCATCTACGCTTCCCTGAACACGCTTCCCGGGGATGTCTTTGTCGTCGGCAACGTCGTTCGGATCCGTAAAATCAAAGTCGTGAAATTCAACACGAAACCTGCACTGTATTTATCTGGAAGATTGAAAACTCCGACTTCTGTTGTCGTCTTCGAATTTAACGATAAACTAGAAAAAACAATAATTTACAAAAGCGACATTAACGCGATTTTCACGGAAATCGATGAAAATACGGTCAGTTTTTTTGGAAACAGTATTCAAAATAAAACATAATTAATATTTGAAATAAATTTAGATAGAGTACCTGAAACCAGCGATTACGTTTGTCAAAAACACTTCTCCGGAAGATGATGACGGGTTCGATCGAGAAGGGATAAACGACGAGGATTATGCCCCTTCGAATTCCAACGAAGAGCAACTTCCTTCTTCCTCTACTTCCTCAAGTCCCAACAAAAACAGAAGAGTTGTGGTTGTTTCAAGACAGAATCCTTCTCAAAGGAGCCCGAGTCCGAGGAAAAGGACCACTATAAGTCAGGATCCTCCAGAAGATGTGGATCCAGAATATGACTCGAATGATTTCCCGGAGTGTGACACCTTGGCAAGTCATAGAGACTTGGATGCCGTGGAGATTTACGATGAGGTGAAGAGGAGAATCGGACGTTTCATGCATATCTATCAATATACGCGTTTCTGTAATATTGCTTGTGAGGTTCGTTTTGAAATTATGATCCTGTGTGAAATCGTTCTGCAGAAAAATATTTTAAAAACCCTTTGTTACTCTATTTTTATTTTTAGGTTGTTTCTGCTTACTGTGGGAACAAGGAATTTAATATTCTTCGTGTTTGGGATGGCTCCAGAGCTCCCTGGTATGGGTTACTGTATTAACATGAACTTTGACTTTAAATTTTTCAGTCGTCTTAAAACTTCTAATCGAGCGATATTGCTTATGGGGGGATTTGAACCTACTTATGGAGATCCGAAACTAGAAGCTCAGATCGAAGCTGAAAACAAGCTGTACGACATCATTTGCTGGGAAAAACATGGAGTAGATGCTGTCCAACTGAATCCTGGAGATTGGGTGGTTTTGAAGAACGTGAACTACGTCACTAGCAGAGATACTCTCGCTATTCATGCCGGATGGTCATCTTATAAGTTTTTCACAGGCATAGAGAAATTGAAACGAGATCATCCTGTTTATAACATTCTGAAGAATCAGATGGAAGATGCAAGGAAAGGGTTGAAAGAAATTCAAGAAGTAGTTGTTCTTGATAATCAAGGAAATCCGGAAAGTGTGGATGGACAAAACCCTCAGGATATTTCTCAAGGAACTTCTCGAAATGTTACTCAAGGAAATTCCCAAAATGTTTCTCAACGAAGTCCTCAGAATATTTCTCAACGAAGTCCTCAGAATATTTCTCAACAGAGCCCTCGGAATGTTACTCAAAGAAGCCCTCAGAATATTTCTCAACGAAGTCCTCGAGATATCACCCAACAGACTCCACGCAATGTTACTCAAGGAAATTCCCAAAACATTACTCAGCGACTCCTCCGCGATGTTACTCAAATTCCTCTCGGATTCGATATGCCTCTTGCTATCAGACCCCGCGAAGGCAGTGACGAAGATACCCAGGGATCTCCCAACAGGTAACTCTTAAGATTATTTCTATGTGATTTGTTAATGATTGATTTATTCTAGATCTAACAATCGACGTCCAATAACTTCTCCAAGATCTGCTCCTTCGAAATCTGCCGTTTCTGTTACTCCATCAAAAAGAACCCAAATACTTCGATCTCAAACGACTCCAAGGAAAAATTTCACGAGGAAAAGTGGATCTCAAAATTCACCCTCGAGTTCCTCGAAAGAAGTCCAGGAATCTCCTAGCAGAAGGAAATCTCCGAGGACTCCTGTCAGATCTTCTCCGAAAAAAGGAACTCCTAACGCAAAATCAAAGACGAAGCCTCAATCCACCCAAGAAAACCCGGAAAGAAGACGTCCCGCTTCAGAATCTCCTAGAGGTAAATTTTCAATTTTTACAGTAATGTTAATATTGTTGAAATTATTGGAATTTAATAGTGGTGTTTTTAGGAAAGAGGATCTCCAATAGACAACGAAATTCATCGGGTTCAGAAATCGAAGAACCAAGAAAACTGCGAATGACTGGAGAACGTTTGAAAAGGATTCTGGAATCTTCGGATGATGACAAGAATAACAAGAGTCGGAAGAAGAAAGCAATCTCCGATGCTACAGTAAGTTTCATCTGATACTTTATTTTGTACAAACAAATTTCAGCAATTGATGGAAGCCGAAATCGAAGACAGTCAGCCGAAGAAAAAAAGGAAAAGTCAATAGATTTTGTACAAGGACAAGGATATTTTCTAAATCTCACTTTTATCATGACGGATTTTTTATACAAGAACGATGTGTAATTTTTGAATTAAAGTTTTGTACAAGTGATATTAAATTTTGTATTTAAACAGGATTGTTTTTGAATGGATGAACTTGAAGAGTCTGGACAGCAGGGGACACAGAGTACCTTCTTCGAAATTGGGGTTCCTCCTCGTACCCGCAAGAACAGCCGTAGAAGCTTTGATAAATCACTCTGAAATTTGAGTTGATGAGGAAAAGCGAGATTGGTCCGAGAAGTGCAAAGATGTCTGCAATGGGGATCAACATGTCCGTCAGGAATTTTCCGAATTCAGGATCATTGGAGTAATACAGTTGGAAAAGAGTTACTGCAAATTTCGCTACTTGAGCCAAGATGAGGACGATGGAATGGTCTGAAAAAATCAATTAATTTTCTAAATATCCGGATTTAAATGAATCTCAATACGAAAACTTGGCTGAAGAAACTTACAGAATAAAAGTACCTCGTTTCTGTTTATGGAAACGGGAATATGGCTGCTTTTCATGAGGGAAAGTTTCGTGAAAGAAGCCAGACTCAGGATCCAGGAGAGAGAACACGTGACAGAATCCAGGATGATGTTCTGTGATTTTATAGCGAAGAGAAGTCCAGGTTCATTGATAGAGACATTGACGGAGTTATTCCTGTCGAAAATAAAAGCGGAATTCGTCGTGAAATGTCGAGAACAGAGGGTGATCGGGAGGAAGACGATGAGGAAAAGGTACCAAGGACGTTGCCATATCTGAAATCAAATTATATTATTGTGAAAAATAAAAATATTTTTAATAAAATTTTTCGAAATTCTCAATTGAGACCAAAGATTAAAATTATATATTTATGCTTCTGGAAAACTCCAAAATTATATTATTTCGAAAACAAAAATATTTTCCACAAAATTCCTAAAAATCATTCTTGTAAGGATTTTTGAACTTTCCATTTGCGATTAGGAATTGGAAATTAATGTTTACACTTATAGAAAGTTCAAATCATATTACCACAAAGTGCAGAGATATTTGCTGTAGAATTCAAAACAAATTTTTTATCATCAATTTTCAAGAATTTCCAATCGAGCAAAAACTACAAAATTTTATCACCTTAGGTCCGAAAGTATTTAGTAGATTTCGAGGAACTTGTTTTATGATGTTCCGTAATGTTATCCAAAAGACCGTAACCAAGGAAACTTTCAAAATTAATTTCCGCGTGAGTAAAATTTCGAAACAAAAATCCCAACCTTGTCGAAGTACCTCGGGGAAAAGTAGTAAGAAAATCTGTTGAAGCACAACATTAATCTTCCCATGTACTGTATGCTGGAAAAAATACTTATTGAATTCCAGCAAATCCCGGCGAGGAATCCGTGAGATAAGTAGAATTCTTTGAAAACTCCGAAATCCGGCATTCTGAATCCGAAAAACTAAAATAATTCTGTTATTGATAAATTTTAAAAGTTACTAAAAAACTAAAATAACTTTATTATTGATGAAATTTTACCGAAAAAATCAGGTATCCGATGTCTGACAAACACAGAGTGAAGAAGATCAAGTAATATGCAGACAAAATAGGGATGTACTTGGTGATTAGTTTCCAAAATAATAATACTGTAACTGATATGTGGAAACTGTAGAGAGGAATGCCGATCAAAAACATGAAGAAATTGCTCGAATTCAACGCCATTTTGCTTTCGGAGATTTGCCAACTAGTCTTAAAATTTAATTGACACAAGACCCTTACAAAGTAGAATTACTCGAAAATGACACGTTTTCAATAATAGGAAGGAAAATATACAGGGAACCACAGAGTAATTGCTGTTTATTCCGCCTTGAGTTACAAATTGAGTTACCCTTGGGAGAAGCTCGGTGTACTGTGGTCTCCAAAGAATTTCTTTATGAGAAAAACGTCACCAGACCAAGATCAGTTCGACTAATCAAGCTTCACGCACTCTTAAATTCAAACTGGTGTACTGTAGTATCCTGAGAAATTCACTGTGAGATAATTTTACTAAGCTATTAAGTCAGACTGGTAAAATTCCACTCGTTCCTAAGCTTAATCTAACTCACTATTTTCATTAAATTTCGTGACAAAAACTACCTTCAAACAGAATATTTTACAAGCACGTTTTTTAATTTCTGGTGCCAGTCGTAACCAGGTTGTCTAATTGCTTTAGGCAATAAGTGAGAAAACTCATTTTTTCACGTGATCATTTTCTGTTTATATCCTAAAGCTCCAAAAATAACTCATTTTACCTTCAAAAATTCACCTTGAATTTTGACCTAAAAACAACGTCTGAATGTCGTTTATTGCCGAGATTATTACAAATGCAAAAAGGAAATCACAAATTCCAAAATCAACTAACAACAAATTTCTAACGATTCAACTAGGATTTTTTTGGAAGTGAGAAGTGAGAGTACATACAGTAATTCGAAAATAAATAAAGCTAAAAAAATGCAAAATAGAGAGCGAGATGAGCAAATTCTAACGTTTCCATAATGACTAGAAAATTTGGTTATCGGGATGCACCTTCAGAATCCATCAATCTGAACTACTGATAACATTGAAAACTTCTAATTCAGCTATTTCAAAAGCATTCCCCTTTACTAAGGCCGGCGAGGCAAAAGTTTCACAAGGATAAGACAATCCTGATGTCAATTCTTCTCTAATACAAATGGCATCTCCGCCGCCACTTCCAATCTGAAATTATAAATTTAGTATTTGGAATTTTCCACCAACTTTTGAAATATCCTAATTTTATAAAATAACTCACAATTAAAAATCTGTCTCCCGCAGCCATGAACATTTGAGGGCAATCTTCCGGATGATCACTTGATTGACCAGCCCATTTATGGATGATCGGAAGTCCTAGATTCTTATCTTCAAACCAAACAAAACTTTCTCCGGTTCCAAAATATCTTGTTCTCGATCTTTCTCGAATATCATTCCTCTCTGACCAGGAAGCACTACAGTAAGCACCAAAAACGTCTCCTTTTGTGGATCTAATAATAATCAACGATTGCTCCGTTACGTCCACTCTGAAAATCAGGTTTCTTAAATCTCAAAAATAAAGATCAAAAACTTACTTGTTCCATAATTGTGTAAATGAAACTCCATTTTCACTTAATCTAAAGACAAGAACAGGAGTCTCTAGTTGGAATCTACTTGGAAAAGATCCCATCAATTCACTTGCAACTTCACTGTCGATAATCACGGAGTCAAATGCTTGAGTATACATCGTTCTCATTGGGCTTTTATGTTCTCTCATCGATCTTTCAAAGTTAATTCTATCTCTATGTTTCGACTCAAATTCACTTTGAAGTCTTTGTATTGTTGAAAATTTAAAATTTCTTATAGATGTACAAATATCCAATAATGTCGATATCGATATCGGGCAATCTTGAACAACTTGAATTATTTCATCTCTGACAAAATCTATCTTTTCATCGACACTTTTCCCTGCGAAATCCGCTGGCAATTGTTGCTTTCCTTTTTCTTTGTACCATATATATGCTAATGACAATACAACTCTCAGCAGCATCTTATGTCCTTCAACCAAAAAACAATCCATAACACGAACCAAATAAGGGAAAGGCAGGTATTTGAAGATCCATGCAGCCCAATTATTGAATACATCCGCCAACTTCTCGTCACTTACATTATTTCCTATTCTCGATTTCATCAGATTATAGACTTTCTTCTTATGTTTCTTCAATAAAGCCAAAGACGTATGAGCTGAAGCATAAACCGCGACTTCTGATTGCAACATGAATCCATTTCCTTGAGAAAGCAGTCTCATAACACAAGCAAAAGTCTCGTCAGGACCCATGTAGTGTAAAAACATGGCACAAATAGGATACAAAATCTGAAAAAATTTCATCAAATATGGTCCCTCGATATAATTTCACATGAATTTAAAACTCTAAATATCTTCTAGGCAGATTTCATATATTTCAGTAAGCATCAATTTAAAACAGAAACCATCTTCTACCCTACAATCATCAAACCCCTAGAAATTTTTTTCTACAAAACAAAAACTCCCAACTACATTTGATGATAGTAAATTTAAAACTTCACTTGTCACGTTTTATGAGAAAAACAAAAAGTTTAATAAAAAGTTTCGGTGATAATACTCGAACTTCCATGTGACTCAGATCTTCGCCAAATTTATGTAGATATAAAGTTTCCGAAAAAAACTGAAAACATTTCCATTTTTGTTTATATCTGTTTATTTGAAAGGGTCCAAGAACACGATTTTTAAAAAAAAAGTACATTTTTGCAGTTAAAAAAACCAGATTCTGCAAATTATTCCAAGTTCATTTTTTATCATAATGAACGTCAAAATCAATTTCATAATTCTCAAATATCTTAATTTTAAAAAAATTAAAATTTTACAGATTACCTTTGACTCGGTTTTAGGTATAATCGGTGTTAATGATTTTAGGAAATTATTATTAACAAAAAATAACAATTTTTTTCCAGAGAGGAACATCGGTCAAATTGTTCCATATGGATTGAGGAAAAATCAAAAATCTATTCATCCATTGAAATTTATAAAAAAACTAGTTTTATCTAGGGTAAAGCTAATCGAAAAATAGCGAAAAAAGTCAATTTTTTACATTACGTTAAATAAACGCTGATTAAACCTGAGCTGTTTGTTTTTAAGATTTTGCTCAAAAATAAAGAAATAATATAATATTATACTATGATAAAAGTGGGAATGAACTTTGGAAGTTTGTGTCGAAATTTCTCTAACGAATTTTCCACAAAGTGCAAGTATCAAAATTTCTACAGTTCTTTTTAGATTGAAAAATGAAAAATAACAAAATTTCTTCGACCACGTTCCACATTTTCTAAAATTTTGCAAAAACTTTAAAAATCCATAAATCAGCTGACCCTCGACTACAAGAATTTTTTGTAATCTCCTTTAATTCGAAAAGTAAACATTTCCCTCATAACTTGACCACTCGAAGATGGACTTACCGGGACATAGCGAATCTCTGGTCTAACGCATTCGACGACGATCAGGAGTCTTTGGAGTGTTACAGCCCCGAGTTCCTTTAATCCGTGATCGTGGACAACAATCCCGTCAAATGTTAAAAATAACGGTGTTAAAGTTTTCACTTGAAAAATTCCAATTAGTTTTATTTTTAAAAATTAGATAACGAACCTCCGGATCTCGTCAATGTTTCTAATTGTTCTTCGTAAAGTCTTTTATGAACATCAAAATCCTTGTTGTGACACAAAATCTTCCAAATATCTGACCGTATTTCATGTGATACTGGCCAATCGTTGTTTCTGACAAATTTTTTGACCTGAAAAATTAAATAAGATTGATCATAATAAAAAGTTTTAAATTTTAATATTAATTCTTAATTTGCAATCTAAAAGAAATTAAATCAGATAGTAACAAGAATGAGAAATTGCAGAAAATCTTTGGAATTTGAAAAAACTTGTTTTGACGCATCCGATTGAGTTTATACGAACCCGATTTGCCCAATTAGATTCCATATTTCACATTTACACTTACATATTCAATTTTCCTTTTCACAGTTTCTGTAATATCCGTAGAATCCTCAATTTTTCTTCTAAATTCAGCTCTTTTTATCCAAGCTTTCGTTATTTTTTTGGCAAATTTTAAATCAACCGTTGACGCCTCCGTCGATAAATCCGTAAAACCAGAGTCAACAGAAACAGATCTATCTTGAACAAGATGAGAGTCATCAATATCAACAGCCATCTGTCTTGGAAGTCTTTTTAAGTTCCTTCCTTCTGTGGAGTTCAACGAAATA
>VOSG01000090.1:62499-78759 GCA_009761265.1 Halicephalobus sp. NKZ332
ATTCATTCTATCAACTTTACTCTTTAATCGAGGTCTCGAAGTACTTTTTTCTGGCGAGGGATTTGAATAAGACGTTGACGAAGTGACAACTTTCAAGATATTCTCAGAATCTTGGGAAACAAAAATACTCGACATTACTAAAAAGATATTCATAGATTCATTTCAAAAAATACAAGGCGGGATTTCGCGAAAAACCAATTTAAAGTACGAAATAAAGGAAATTAAAAAAGGAGGAATTAAAATTAAAACTAAGATTAAAAGTGAAATTAAAATTGTTTTGGTGTGACGGATTTAAAAAAAGAAAATTCTTTGAAGCGAGTCCAAATCAGGTTGTCCCAACTGCCTTAGGGGTCGATTTCGTTCAAGGAAAATGATCAAAGATAGAATTAAATCGACCAATAAACTTCCCTATCAAGGAAAAGAATCCGTTAAAGCCTTGAACACAAACGTTTCAATACTTTTTAGATCCGGAAATAGATCTTTCGTAATCTCTGGAAGACCATGTGCCAGACACAACAATTATTTTAAAAAATGGCGCCATTTTTATATAGTCAAATCAAAGAAATCTTTTTCCAAAATAAAGAAATCTTTTTAAATCTAAACATTTTTAAAAAATTAAAAAGAACAGAATCCGCAAATTGTCCATCGAATAGTTAAATTGGAACTTAGTTAAAATAAAAAGCAACACTACAATCCAAATATTCACGGACTCTGCCTGAGGGCTGATTGTGAGCAAATGACCAGTTTCTGAAAATTCGGTGAGTGTCAACAAGGGTTCCCTCTTTTTCAGAGATCTTCCCCGATTTTTTTTTGCAGTAGCATCTCCCAGAGCCTAGTAAAGCTTTTTGAAATCAAACCTCAAAAGTCGAAATTCTAGAAGTATCGAAAAAAATTGTACTGGAGAGTCTCAAAAACAATTTCCTATTTTCTTAATAATATAATTCCTATAAAAAATCCAAAATTATATAATTTCCTTACAATATTTCTAGAAGACTTCAAAAGCTCAACTTCAAAAAATAATTCTCATAAAGAAAAATAAAACTCCTACTTCCTTTGGTACGAAATTTCCCAAGCTTTAAAAACTAAAAATTTCTATCAGAATTAATTCAAAACAACTCCTTTTATACCATTGGTCAAAATCAGTTTTTAATCGTTTCCGGAGAAAATTAACCAAAATCTTGGTCTATTTCTTATCAAAAAAAAACCAAAAACAGAAATTCCCGAAAATTGTACAATCAATCTTTGACCATCATTCCAGGAGCAATATGAATTGATTCATCTTTCAGCTATTGACCAAGCAAATAATAAAAATCCAAATCAGCTCAAAGTAGCCTCTCTAAACAAAGACCTCTATTGACAAGAAAATAGACTTACTTTTCTTACATTTTTCATAAAACTTATTTCTCCATTTTGATGACATTTTTGTAGGAAATATCTTTTCCGATAAAATACAAAATCAAAAATCAGATGATGTTTATCCAAAAACAAACACCAGGAACTGCTATGGTATTTATATAATAAAAATTGTCACGGAGATCATTGTTCTCTCTATAGTAATCATAAAATATGGAATTAATGCAAATCCTAAGGACAAACGTGTGGTGCTTTCTGCAAAATTCCAGATTGACACAGAATTCAATTTTCACAAATCGTTGTACCCGATCACTGTGGCAGACCATTTGATTCTAGTTTCGACAATAAATGATAATTTTCCAAAAAAAGAAAATTGGGTAAACAAGCAGTAAAATTCTCAATAAAATTTCCCAAAACAACATGTTTAAAATTATCAAAAGATCTTAACTCAAAAACATCCAAAAAGCATTTGATATTCTCGGGGGAAGTTTATTGAAAACTGCAAAACTTCCAGAAAGTCCTAATTTAAAAAAACAAAAAACACATTTGGAAATTTCGACTCAAAAAATCTCAAATTCGGGAATAGAACCGGAAAAACCCCATGTCAACGATGTTCCAGACCTGAAACTAAAAAATCCGGTTCATTCCAGCACGGAATAAATTCGATTCTACTCAGGTAAACACGCAGGTCCTGGGGCTCTCTCACGTCTTACTTTCTCAAGAGTCTCGGAGAGGCCACGAAAAAAATTCATCCTTATGCAAACATTCAAAAACACGAATTATCCAAAAATTTCCCTTTAAAATTAATTCGAAACTAAATGTAAAACTTAAAAAGGAAGATTTCTGTCAAAACCAAGAACTTTTGTACGAAAAATGTTTGAAAACCGCGGTCTGACTCAACAAACACCCTCATCGTCTTTCTTCTGTCGTTATTCGGAGGGATCTTTTGCGCAAGACAAAGAATTTAACTAAGATCTTTCAATTTATTTGGCTCCAAAGAAAGTAAAATTTGCAATCAATGGAGAAAGATCAGAGATGGATTTGAGCGATTTTCTAAAGGCATATTTGCGCACACTGGCATACTTGAAATACGGACAAACACGAATCTTCTCGATTATCCCTAGGATATGACAAGAATATAGAACTCTTCCTTAAATCCTATTTCGATAACAAAATGATGAAAATCAAAACATCTCCTCCGTATTTAGACTTGACCGTGTTTTCCTTATCAGAAAAAGTTCATATTCCATATATGAATCACCTTAAATGACGTCCTTATAGCGTATAGTCCTGATTTCGATAAAGTTGTGACGAAAATACCTCGAACTTCGCTACGATACATATTTAGACAAAATGGTGCCTTTGATATTGGAGTCTAAGTTTTATGAAGTTATCTAGTGTATCAAAGAGCAATTTCCATTTTTAGTAAGGAGAAATATTAAAAATTCGAATTCTGAAAGACGAATCAGATCTTTCCGGGAGAATTTTTATTTGTATCATAAAAGAATAAAATAAAATCCAATAAATATTTTTGACACACCAAGGAATTTCTATTTACGTTGCAAGGAAATAAAGTTTATATTTTTAAAGAGATCTCTAACATGTAAAGAAAGTTCTATTATTGTCACAAACAAACGTTAAAATCCAAATTTCAAAATTTAGAAAGATCTTTGATTCATCGAAAAGGAATCTCTATTCCTGCTGCCAAGAACTATCTCCTAGCCTTTCCGATAAGATAAAAAACAAAACAAATTCGAAAGATGAATGGAATCTTGTGGAAAAAAACAGAAAATCTAACATTATCATTTCCAAAAATACTTCTTTAAAATTAAAAACTCAATCGGATGTCTCTTCATAACAATCAAAAAGCAAAATTTCTTTTGAAATTAGAGAAAATAAAATAAAAATCCAACCTGATTTATCCTATTGAGTCTAATGTAATACTGGAGTTCATCGAGATTGCCATAAGAAACATCACACCGTAATTTCCTCAAATCAGTGAATTCTGTGAAGGTCTGGCCCTGAAAAGATTCCATGAACAAAATGAATCTTGTATTTCCTTGAGTGGATTGCTGACCCGGAATTATGGATTTCTTTGTTGCCTATGGAGGCCGAAATTGTTTCCTCTATTATGCCCGAGAATTTCTAGATTGGAAAAATCAATAGAAATTAGAAATTGAAAAATTTTCCCATATTTCAATAAAGAATCCTCTTCAATCAGAAAATTAAAAAATAAGTTTTTAAAAGTTTCTATTTAGAAATCAATAAAAATTTTAGTTTACAACTTACTTTGATTTCCATGTATGAAAAATTATTTTCGATTAAAGGATTTTAAAATTTGAAGTGAAATTCCATAAAATGCTTCTTCGCTGTATCCAAGAATTTCGGAAATCGAAAAATCAATAAAGCAATTCCAAATTACACTTTTAAAAAATATTTTTGCTTTGTACTTTAAAATACCAAAAAATACTAATTCATCTTTAACCTGTATAAAAACCTGCTTGAAATCATTTTTTGATTTACAAAGAAAATTATCGAAAGTTATTTTTGACCAAAAAGTCTAAAAATGCGAGAAAAGAAGTCGAAAAGTATAAGATAGCAAGGTTCACGAGCGTGGTAGTAAATCACCCACAAACTGTCCGGGGTAGATGAAAGTGAATATGAGAAATGTTTAGATGAATACAAAAGTATAAAAAGTGTAACAAAAACAAACTTTTTCCTCGATAATGGAAGGTTGTTGTTTGAACTTCGAGGAGCTGCTTCTGTTGCCGGTGGCGAGTGACCTCTTTGGTCCGAGCCTCAGCGATCTCCGGATAGCCGTG
Organism: Halicephalobus sp. NKZ332; assembly: GCA_009761265.1. NCBI lineage: Eukaryota > Metazoa > Nematoda > Chromadorea > Rhabditida > Panagrolaimidae > Halicephalobus > Halicephalobus sp. NKZ332. The sequence continues at coordinate 66,675 of VOSG01000090.1, forward strand.
GAAAGCCTGTTGCCAATTCCGGAATTGTACTGCGAATCATGGGAAACGCCCCGGATAAAGATCCCGGGTTGTTCCAAATCGGATTCATCTTCGATCGATCCGCCACTTCGGAAAGTGATTTTGTTCGATCCCAAAGTCGCCTTCTCCGCCAGATTCCCGTTCACCGTCGTTAAATTATTCTGCACATCTGTCATGTCACTAAAAAACGAGAAATTTCATATAAAAAATGCAAAATAAAAAGTGGGGAAAAAAGTCGAAAGAGAACCAAAAAAATTGGCCTCTTACCGCGAAATAATACATGGAAGACAAATATGTCGCTTACCTTGGGAAATCAAACCAAGCATCAAATAATTGGACCGATTTGTTCGCAAATGTCTCCTTTACTCACGGGAAGACTTTACTCAACGGGAAACGTTTCTCCCTTCAGACCAATGGAGCAAAGTTCGATACCGCTAAAAGACCGTTTTTCTTGCCCAGGGCCAGAAATCGATAAGGACGAGCGCCAAATTTGAACATTTTTTTGATTAATTAATTTGTAGTCGTATTTTCTCACATTACTGCAGTCTTTGGAATTTTTGAAACGAGTTTATAATATGATTGCGTAAAATCCGGATTTGAGTCAATTGACGCCGCGTGCTTCTCTTTCTCTTCAGGAAAACACTTGCGTGCTACGTGTTTTTAATGTCATCTGATATATCGACTTATTGCCAAACAGTTGCTTTTATGAGTCGTATTGTTTAATATACCGACTTCCCGTTAAATTACTGCTTTCGTAGGCTACGTTGTAGTTTAATATATCGACTTTTCGTTAAATAGTAGCTTGTGCGTGCATTATACCACTTTCCGATATATCGACGGTTGAGAGTTTTGCTTGCCATTAAACGATTGCACTTTTGGATTTTTGGTTTCATTTGATATATCGGCTCCATTTTGAACGCGTGCTTCTCCGATCTTTTGATTTTACTCAATACATTAATAGAAATTGTCACTTTTTCAGATATGACGGATTCTGATAGTGATTCTTTTCATTCAGCTTCTGAAGGAGAAGATTTGGAAATCGAAGAACCGGAGAAACCGATTTCGAAAGAGTCTTCTCCATCAACAAGTCAGAAGAAAGCTCCCGAACTCGAGAAAACCGTCGAAAGCATTTACGATGATGCTGAACAGAGTGTCAAATGGACGAACCCGGTTCCGGAAAACCCGACAAGTCCAGAATTGGAAAAACCCGAATCTCCGGTGATGAAGACTGAGGAAGGATGGGAAGATTTTGGAGACGAAGCCGATTCCGAGGGTGATTCTGAAGTCGAAAGAGTGGAGTCTGACGAAGGTGAATATTACCACAGACAGATGAGAGACAGAAAACTCATGCCTCCACCGCCGTTGCCGGAGAGAGAGGAAAGGAAAAGTGAACCCAAAACTTCTGGAGGACTTTTTGACTGGACGGCGATTCACAGTGTCGTCAGTGCTGTTGGTGAGTATATTAGTGAACATCGATATAAGAATCTGGAATGGAAGTCTTCTCCAGAAATACTTTTAGAAACTTGAAATTTCTCAGAATCATCGATTTCATGTTAATCTTGAAATTTTTGCTGAATTCTGGAAAGTTCTATGCTTTTTTAATCCTGTAACTACTGGATTCCAGGAAACTCTTGAAGCTTATGCTATATTCTCTGAGATTCCAGGTCTTTTCGGTGTATTTTTGATGACTTCGGACACTTTAATAGAGTTTCACATGGATTTGACTCATAATTTCGTTTTAGGCGAGGGAATTTCTAACGCTGTTGAGTCTGGACTTGGATTGCCTCCCCCGGAAGAAGCTGCTCGGCTTTCCGTGGCTGAACGAAGAAAGATTCTGGAAGACTCTCAAAAAATGAAAGAGCCAGAGCCATCTTTGTCTTCCGACGAAGGCGGCGTTTCTCCAGAAGGCAGCATCCACGGATTGCCGATTCATCACGCGAGATCTCATTCGCAATCGGGATTTTCTTCACTTTTGGGAGGATTTGGATCGATAGTAAATGGGTCTCTGGATGTTTTGGAAACTCTTGGGAAAAAAACCTTTGAAACCTTAACTATAAAAGATGAATCTGAAAAAAGAAGATTTATTCTGCAACCAGAAAAAGGAACAAACTTGTCTGACATTTTGAGAGAATTGAAGGAATCGGAAGATGCACCTGTTAATTCCCCGAAAATGATGGCTTTTGGAAATACCACTGTCAGAAACACCGGGATCAGCTTCCTGAAAGAATTCGAGGACAATGATGGATTAGTTCATCTGGAATGCTTCGAACTTCTGTCAAAGGATTACTTTGCTGAAAAAGTTGCGAACAAACAATTTATGTAAGTTTAATGTTGTTTTTATTACGAAATTAGAAGTCATTTTCTTATATATCGATTTCGAAGCTGAATATTAAATAACTCAAACTTTCAGAAAATTCGATGATCGTCTGGCTGGATTTTGCCTTGAAGACGTGAGCGAGTGTTCTACAGATGAGTTTTCGAAAGGAATCAAGAAGCAAATGACGAACTTTAACGGATATAAGCCAAATCCTATGACGGATGCAAATACAGATTTGACGGATACCTTGACGCATTTACAATCGAAAGTAGACAGAGGAGAAACTATTTCCGTTGATGAATTCCACAGATTGGCAATAGTTGCTCTGGCGAAATTGACGGCGAAGGCCATAGAGTGTCTCTGTCGTTTGATTCAGCAGATGATCGTCTCTCAGAAAAGTCCCGATCTCGATTCTGTCTTCACTTTCACTTACCTGGTTTGTAGACGTCTTTCTTTTTTCACTTCTCAATATGCGAACCTGCTTTCGCTGTTAGAGCAAACAGGCAAAGTTGAAGAAGCCATTACAAATATCTTTTTCGAATGTTCAAATGCTTGTCTTTATTTGAAAAAAGCACTGGAGTTGGCCAGACCGTTTTTCCCTGACGATGGATTTATCTTTAACCCAAAAACTGAGCTGATGAAATTCGAAACTCAAGAGGCGAGGAAACCCGAAAGTCAGAAATCGAAGAAATCAGAAGTGAAGAAAGGAAAAAGTACCTCTTCGGAAGATGGAGAATGGGAAAACTGGTGAATTGACCATGGGCGATGATTACTGTATGTGTGCTGAATTTAATTGAACGGGGAATTTAACATGATTTTTAGTTATATTTTTTGGAAACATTCAACTGAAAAGTGTATATTGAGAAATTCAGATTTAAGATAAAAGTTTAAAGAAAAGTCTTTTTGGAAAATCATAGCTGTTACTGTCGGCGATTTTATTTTGATTTTCTCAACTAGACTTCTGGAGTTGAAGATGGATCTAGAGATTCTTTTGATATGGTTTTTGAAGCTTATTTTAAGGTAAAAATCGAAGTCAAGAGGAACGATGAACAATCTTTTCAAGTCGGCTCTCCAGGGGGTTGTCCAGAGGATGGCCACTCCGGAAAACATCCAATCAACATTCCAGTATGTCCAGGGAAGATTCGTCAAAGAAGTTCCCAGATCCGAAGCAAAATCCAGAATTTCCGAAGCGAACTATGAGGATTTCACGAGAAAGATTTCGGAATCTCGATTTCCTCATTTCCCCGTTTACTTGTCGAGAGATGGAAATTACAAAGTCGTTTATGAAGAAGTCAGGAAACAGGTTTTCTCGACAGCTGTTCAAGACGAAGCTTTCCTATTGGCAGGAATTCTGGAGAAAAGTCCAGAACTTGCTTTCGAAGCTTGTGAGTTTCCTAAATTTTTCATTATCATCGAATGTTCTGAAATTCTAAGAATTTATTCGAGAAAATTAAAAAACTTTTGATTTTTATGATAATAGTACTGTAATTTTGGATTTCAGATAATTTCGAAAAACTTGATGCTTTGATAGAGACTATTCTTTCTCATCAAACTTGGTCAGAATTCCACCTTGCTTGTTCTGTCGGATGTCCTTCCTTTATTTCTTCATTTCTGGGGAAAATAGGGAGTGAGGAAAAAACGAAGATAGTAATTTCGACTCCGACAAATGATACGGGAGATTTTCCTCTTCATTTGGGAGTTCAAAATGAAAACTTGGAAGTAGTGAGTCTTTTGCTTATCCTGGGATCAGATCCGAAATCCAGAAATAAAAAAGGAAGATCGAGTTTTCATCTGGCAGCAATGAAAGGGATTACTGTATTGAAAAAATTAATAGAAGAAAGAAATTCGAAGGAATGGATTCTGGATAAAGACACAGAAGGAAAAAATCCGTTGATTTTGGCTGGAGAAAAAGGAAACGCAGAAACGGTCCGTTTTATTTCGAAATTGATGGATTATGAAATATACAATAGGATGGTGAGAGAAGGAAACAGGCCACTTCATTGTCCGGGATCAGGGCCTTGGAGAAAATTGACTGCGGAAATAATTCTGGAAGAACATCCGGAATTCATAGAAGTCCCGGATTCAGAAGGCGAAACTCCATTGATGAAGAACGTGAAATCTGGAGATCTTGAAATGGTTTTGGTTTTGATTGCTCATGGAGCCGATGTCTATCAAGAAGACAAGGAGGGGAAAAATGCGTTAATATACGCGATACAAAAAGAAGAAATTTATTTGATTAAATTGTTTTTGGCTTTAGGGACGGACTACAAAAACGAAAAGTTTAAGACAGAACTTTCGAAATTAAAATCAAATGTGAGGAATCAAGTTTTGGATTTGCTCGGAAAAATTCAGCAAGAAGAAAAACAAAAAACGAAAAAAATTTTGGATCTCACCCAAGAAAGGATTTTTCTGGAAGCAATGAAATCGAAAAAAAGAAAGTTGAGATTACTGTCTCTGGATGGAGGAGGGATCAGGGGACTTGTGAGTATACTGTTGTTGGTCGCGGTAGAATCCAGATTGAGAAAGAAGTTGAACAAAAAAGATGCGAAATTAATCGACTTTTTCGACTGGGTTGCCGGGACTTCCACAGGAGCCATAATCGGACTTTCCTTGATCTCCGGGAAATCCACGATGGACGTCCTTAGACTCTACCTCAGATTCAGAGATAGGGTCTTCGAAGGAAAAAGACCTTATGCTACGAAGAAATTGGAAGCCGTTCTTCAAAAGGAATTCGGTCCCGAAACGAAAATGTCTGAAATCGCTCCAGGAAGAAATAAGAGAATTTTCGTCACTACTACAAACGCGAAGACGATTCCTCCAGAATTGGTTTTGTTGAGGAACTACGAAAACTGCGAGGAAGAACCGAGTTCTGGAGTCAGAGAAAATAAGGATGTCAAGGTGTGGCTCGCTGCCAGATGTTCCAGTGCTGCTCCGACGTACTTTGAAGCTGTGGATTCGAAGTATTTGGATGGGGGACTCATGGCGAACAATCCCTGTTCGGATTTGATAGTGGAAGTCACGAAGTACTCTGAGTATCTGAGAGCGAAAGTGAGTGGAACATTTTTTTGGGAGGAATTTCTCAGAATTTGTTTTGGATTTTCAATAATTTTTTCGGGTTTTGAAAAATTAAATTCCAAGTACAAAAGGAAGCTTTCAGAATGGGAATACACCAGAGATCGGATGTGTGGTATCCATCGGAACAGGGAAATGCCCCCCTAGAGAAACCAAAGTCACGAGCATCAATATGCCCACCGGCTTCGCGGACATCCTCCAAAACGGGATTTCTTCAATTTCGGGAATAATGTCCTTGAGTAAAATGTTCATCGACCAGATCTGCTCTAGTGATGGACCGATAGCGGAAAGAGCTCAAGTTTTGTCTTACGCAAATGGAGCTCCGTTTTTCAGATTTACTCCGAACCTGGAGATGGAGGTGGATCTGGATTCCGCGGACGATCTGACTGTGATAGATCTTCTTTGGGCCGCCAGATGTCACGCCGAAAAAACCGCCAATCACGAAATAAATGACCTTGTAGATCTTTTGACTATCGAGACATAACATATTATTTATGGTATTAAAGATAATATATTGCTTATAAATATCAAAGTCAAATTAAAGTTTATTATGAAAACTCAAAATGAAAATATCCACAAAATTACTCCGGAATGAATCTCAGCAAATTTCTAGAGACTTTTTAAATGTATTTCATGAATAAAACGTCAGAAATTAATTTTTTCATGAAATTTGACATGATTTTGGAAATCCCTAAAGTTATTTCCGATAGAAGTAAATACTTTCGAATCTTGTTTTTCTTTTAACACGACCAGAAAAGAGGGCGATTTAATGACTACAGTACCCGAAAGGGCAACGCAACTGCGCAAAAAACTGAGGTGAGAATTTGCTGCGGCTGGCGAAACGTCCCGAAAGGACGCGCTCTCCCCGCTCAATGTTGCCAAAGAACCAGGCGAGTCGCTATAACTGGCCTGTTCTTTTCTAGTTTTTCCAATTTTTGCTTAAATTTACCAGGAATGTTTTTTACCCGTTCTTTTTTCTATGATGTGCGTTATCATACAAAAGGGTAGATTGCCAATTTTTCCGACATTTAAAAGTCATTTGGACAAGTTATTCCCTTTCTTCTGCGCGCGTCTTTGATGTTTTCGAATTGGTGAAATTTTTCGATGTTTTTATATATAAATTTTAGATTCCATCAATTTAAAATATTTCAGAATGAGCGCCAATAAGAGGCCGAGGAAAGTCAAGGTGCCATGGGACACTTCCTCGGACATCTACGCCTCCATCGTGACGGACGACTGTTTGGCCGCGAGTATCTCCGCGAATTTCACAGGAATGGAGAAAGATGAGGAGAATGTCTGTTGTTTAAAGTGTTTTGTATGTGACAAAAAGCATATTCCAGGAAATTGATCTCAAAGCAGCCGTGAGTGCCCAGGCAAATAACGCGAAACACGAGATCAAGACTCCGGAAGTCAATTTCCGACCTAATTACTACATCAAAAAGTCAGATTTTGATAACAGAGACACCGGACAGAGGCTAGAAGACGAATGTGAGGGTTTATCACACCTTATTAGGCATTACTCATGCTCTTTCATATATGAAACTTTAGGCGTAACGTCGTATTCGGTTATTTCCACTTTGTACGCTCCAGATGACGAGGATTTGCGGTTTTGTGAGGAGAGAAACGTGTCCATAGTGAATTTGAGATGGTTTTTTGCTTCGGCAGCTCTGGGATACGACGGATTCACGAGTTATCTGAGGTACACCCAGTTTCCCGGGATGCCTTACGAGGAGTTCTGTCATCTCGAGAACTACTTTGAGATAAAGTCCGAAAAACACCGCCAGGACCCGAAGAAATGCGATCAAATTGTACCTATTCTCGGGACTTTCCGGCACCAAGCCACGGGATCATATAGCTGCTTCAATCCGAGACCGCCGAAAATCGCTACGAGGAGGAAGTTCCAGATCGAGGTGAAAGCGCTCCAACATGCCTTCGAAGTCCGCCAAACAGTCTTCTACTTGGCTCACCTTTCGAGATTATTGTATATGAGAAGTCTAATGGACACGAAATATGCCTTCGATTGGAAAGATTCCGTGGGATCGATGAAACCTAAGATTTTGATGTAAGTTCTTTCAATGACGATTTTCTCTACTTAAATAATAATCATCTTTAGATTTCCTCCAAGATTACAAACGTCATTAAAAAGATCTGTTTTTAAATCGGATAAGCTGGAACTGGAGACGAGAAGGCAATCGAACAGACTTTTGAAGGTGATTCCTTCCGGAAAAGAAGAAAACATGGATATTTGTGAAATGAAGGGAACAAATGGAATAAAGATGGAAATCGACAGCGAAACAGAATCTGAAGACGAGAAGATTTCGCTTCCGAATGGGATAGAAAGACCGGAATCGAATCATTCCATCGAGAACCAACTCCCGAAGCCAGAACCGAAGGACAGGGAATCCAGAAGTTGCAGTGTGGAGTTTTCTCCTGGAGTGGACATTTCCAAAGTCGTCAAGAATATTGAGAAAGCTGTCACAACCCCTACAGGTGAGATTTTTAGTTCTGTAAATCTTTATTTTATTTACCTACAATTTCGTGGAGTTTGAAGGAAATTTCTGTACTTTTTTTAATATAAATTTTCCAGAAGCTCTGCTGCTGCCAGACGTAGCTAAATTAGATGCCTTCACGAGAAGAAAAAGACCGAACTACTTCCAAAAGTGGATGAGGGGATTTTCTCCCGAGAAGAAAGTGACGTCGTCTCAGATCCGGACAGCATACAGACAAACTTATACGGTAGTTGTTGAGTATATTTTTTTAAACTGAAAATTAATGTTTAAGGAATACTTTTTGACTCTGGCGGACCCCAAATCCGACAAGGAGATCTTGGTGGAAGCCGCAGAATCCGCAGACAAGATAACGACGAGTAGATGAAAAATAAGTAAATCCGTGAAAAGAAAAGTAATTCGTCGAAGGAAGACAAACGTTAAGTCATCCATCGAAAGAAGATTAATCAAATCCATCAAAAATTCTCAGGGAGAACGATTATTCTAACGAGTGATCTCTCATGTACAGAATTGAACTGTGCGTTTTATGGCCAAAATGGGTAATGGATTGTTGAACTCAATAAATGGTTATTGTTTGGATTTATGACTAGATAAGTATTTACATAAAAAATGATATTTAAAAGTTATCCGTGCTTCCTTGATCTGGGAACATTTTTGATGAAAAAATTGCGATAGACATGGGTGCTTTTCTAGAGATATCCAGTGGGCACTTTCTTCAAAGTTATCCTTCTCTTTGATGAAAAAATATGTTCAACAGATGTATGTTTCCTTTTTTGGGATTTTCTTGGTCGAAAATTAATTGTTATTGCAGTCTTCTTATTATAATAGATTTTGGGAAATTAGTCACTGTCACTATTCTCTTCCTCGCTAGGAACGTTCTTGATGAGTTCGTTGACATGACTTACAGCGACGGGCTTCCCATCAGGACCAATGGAGGCTGGCTGGAAGATGCCTTCGTCCATCAGCTTGTTCATCGCGTTCGCCAACTGTATCGCCTCGTATTCTTTCTGCTCTTCCGTCATATGATTAAGAGGATTATCTATATCCGGTTGGATATATCCAGTTACAGGGTTTATTTTGTTTTCTATTTCTTTGTATGATTCTGTTTCTGAGTCTTCACTATCACTCGCTCTTCTTGGATCGTTGATGGCTCCGAGGAAACCGTAGTTCGCAAGCAACCCGGCGGAATGACCGAGACCCGTGTACTTGACCAATCGACCAACTGAAATCAAAATTCAATTTTTAGTAAAATGTGGATACTATCAAATTAGAGGTCTTTGTGAAAGTAAATGAATGCCAAGTATTATAGAAATTAGAAATATCCATTTTAGGAAATTTCCTAAGAAAACTTCAGGAGCTTTATAGGATTTTGGTATGCATTAAAAACCCACCGTTTCTCTTGCACAATACGAAGAGGAATTCGGCAGCCAAGTCCTTGCAATGAGTTGGGGAGGTCAGAAGTCTCACAATTTTGTTTCTGAGAGTTTTTCCTTGATCGGGTGGCATTTCGACATGCTGTGCTTTCAACGGAGGGATTACCTTCAATCTACAGTATCTTCTTGCTGCCTTGTGGTTTTTGCAAAGATGGATCAAGGTTGTGAAGAAAGTCGATAAAAGATCAACTTCTGAGATTCCTGTTTTGTCGATTTTTCTGGAAAGCAACTCCAAAGTTGAATCCACGAATCTCATGTCGAAGTTTTCGTAAATCTTTGTTGTATTGATTTCTTTTTGTTGTTGTTCTGTCAATTCTGGACAAAGCGAAGACAAACAGGATGGCATTGTTGCCAACAGATGAATCGCATTTTGTTTCAGGTCATCGTCTACAGCAGGATTCTGGACGAGATTCGAACATTCTTTTGCACACAATTCCGCAATTTCGAAATCATACATCTGAGCATGGCAATATAAATTAAACAAGATTTTCAGAGATTCTGTGGCCCAATCGTTCTCCTTGCTTCCAGGAATTGGGACTTTACGACATGCGAATTTCAGAACTTCGAGGAAAATCTGGGTGTTTTCGGAATCCTCAACCCATTTTTTCTGGAGCTCTATCGAGTGAGCACTAGCGACGAAGCAGATTCTGAGATCGAAAAACAGCAACAATTCGAGGACATCTTTTGGGATTCCTTCTAAGTAGTCGAAAAAGCATGAATATTCAGTTTCTTTTCCTTTGTCCTCGACACTTTCCTTGTTTTCCTGGATGGATTTCAGATGTTTGATAATCTCTTGGTCCCTCTGGATCATCAGTTGACAACACTTATTTTCGAATCCGGTCCTGGCGACGACGGAGTTGAATAAAGCGTTGACTAGACATTTCACTGCTTCCATCAAAACTGAAAAGCTATCATATTACAATATCATTATAAAAAATCAATTTCTTGTTGAAATTTTTTAAAGTAGAATTCGGAGAGCTTTTGGTCGTCGATTAATATATGGAAACCAAATGAAACTGACCACTATGATCGGTTGGCTTGGACTTCGGGAAGATCCCGGCTGCCTTCAGCACCAATTCGACCAGTTCTTCCGAAAAAAGTGAGTTGATGCCGTTCTTGTCCCGACAGAGGATCCTGATGAGCTCCAATAAAGCACATTGGAGGTTCGCAGAAGCTTCTGGAAATGCAGTAACGAAGAATTCACAAACGTCCTAAAAATCCATATAAAAATGTGCAAGTTAGAAGTATTGAAAATAAGTTTGTTAAATTTTCCAAAGTTGGTAACTCACTTTTCGAACATTCTCGTCTAATTCCGGGAAGGCGAACTTTTGTCCGAGATTACTGTTAACGGACCTCAAGGAATGAATGACCTCTTCAAAATTCGATGACTCTCTCCATTTCTTAATGCAATCCTTAGTTAATCCAGACATTTTCAGAGGATATTGAGGTTTTTAGTGTACGAATTTCAAGATCACTGCAAAAAGAAAACGTTCACCATGGAAACCTTCGAAGAAAAATAAATTTAAAACTTTCTAGAAACAAATTCGAAAAAGCCTTCTTATAGGATTTCAGAGAAGTTTATGGCGAGCCTGAAAATGACAAAGAAATTAAGTTCATTTTTCAAAAAAAATACGTTCATGTTTCAAAAAAAAATACGTTCATTTTTCTCGAATAAACTAAGGAGGAACAAGTTTTAAAAAACTATTTTTAAAATTATATAAACACGAGGGAAAAAAGTTAATGAGATGTTTAAAAATAGTTCATATAAAAGTCGAAAATGAAATTATTATAAAGTAACTTCAATGATATTTTCAAAAATACTATATACATTTTCAAAAATATTAATTTTGGATCTCGAGACTTCTAAAGTTATTGTTTTCGTATGAATGCATGAGAAAAATAAAATTCTCCAAAATCAATATGTGAAATTAGCCGTTCCAGAATTTCTTAAGAGCTTTTGAAATTTACGCTAAAATGACTTTTGCAAAAACAGTTTTTATTGTGTAATAATTTTAGAATTTTCGAAATTATAATTTTCATATAAAGAACGAGAAAGACAAAATTTCCGAGAAATTATTTCAAAACATAAAATCATTTTTACAAATTTGTTTTAAAGTAAATCTGCAAAATCTTCTGGAAGCTTCCGGAATGGCTAATCTCGGATATCGATTCTGGAATGCCTAATCTTGGATATCGATTCCAGAAGATTTCCATGGATTCCAGAAGTTTCCGGATTTCATATAACGAAAAAATAAAACAAAAGCTTTCTTGGATTTTAGGAAAAGCAAATAGGAACTTTTCTATTCCTTCTATAGACAGTAGGAATAAATTTCCAAAACGTAAAAGGACAGGATTATCGATTTTGCCATTCGGTTTCGGAAGTCTGTCGAAAGGAAGAGAAAAAGTGCAATTGAAGTCGAAAAAGAAGTTTGAATTTGGCGCGACAAAGAATGGGGAATGTTCTGTACGTCTCTCGGTCCTACATTGTATTTCTTACTTTTTGTATTTCTTTATTTTTGTATTCTTAAATTTTGTATTTTATATCTTAATTACTTACTATATCTACGTATGTCATTCCCACATTATGTTTCTCATTTTCTATATTAAAATTCTTATACTTTTTGTGCTTTGTGTTTTGAATACTTCCTACGTATATCTCCTATTTCTACATCATGTTCCTTATTTTTTATTTAATTTTTTATATGTTGTGTTTTGAACACTTCCTTTCTTTAAGTCCT
>VOSG01000091.1:0-48221 GCA_009761265.1 Halicephalobus sp. NKZ332
CTGATAACAAGCACTGAAATAACCATTTATTAGTAAAAGAAGTTTCCAAAACTAAGCGAAATGTTGAAGACAAATATCTGGAATAAAACATTCTCGAAATTCGAGTCTAGACAGCACTCGAAAACTACTTTTCATTTCTACCAAAATATAGTTTAAAATACTTACTCAAGACAACCATCGGTTGTATAACTTCCCGAATCGTAGTAACTGTGAACTTGAGAAATGTCATTAACGCAGACGCCGTATTTTCCGCCTAGTCTAGAGTAGGTTATCTTTTTCGCAATTACAGTCCCAGAAGTATTTGGAGAAATTTGGTATCGCAGTGATTCAGAAAATACAATCTGGTCGCTCGTGTGAATGAATACCAGTAGGGCTGCTGTATCGTACCAAGACAAATACTCATCCTGTCTCACTCTCATTAACGCTCTGAACCCTCCCTGGGCTCCTGCTTGTCTCAGATTGTACATCTTTGAGGAGTTCTGATCGTTGAAAGTGAAGCAGTTCCCGAGAGTGGTATCGAATGATTTAATGATATCTGCAGAAGTTACTTCCGTCTTCTCGTAAGAGGCCCAAACAAAGAGGTCATCATAATCCCAACTCATGGCTGACTGATTCGCTTCTGGCATTTGTCCGAGAAGGAAAGGCATAATGTTTTTGATCAGAGAAGGCTGAGTAACGACTTCTTCCATTAAAGATATAAGAGCGTCTGACCCTCCAAAAATCTTGACTACATTCCAAACAATTATACTCATAGAGCAAGCTGGTCCAGTATACTGTGGACTACAATAACATGTATAACAATTGAGTCCATCGGTACAATTCGCATTTGGGTCAGTTTGTGTGCAAGGGTTTTTTCCGTCGACAACACAATCATCAATATTAGTGCTGCAGTTTTGGCCCGTTGTCCCAGCTAAAAAAGATGAGAGACAAACATTTTTTAGGAAAAAGTCACTTACATGGGCAGTCACACGTGTAGCCGCCGAAAAAACTGGTGCAGTTGACTGAGATGTTCTGTCCGTAGAGAGGGTACCAACAGGGGTTCGGGTCACAGTAATTCGTTACTAAAAAAATAAGCTTTTATAGGAAGCAAAAGCAGCTCCTCTTCAAGGGATATTATTTATGTTCAACCGCTCATATCCAAAATGAGAAAGTTGTTCCACAAACAGACAAAGCTGGTGGACGAAGACAACACAAGTTACGGTAAATGACTCACCGTTTTGACATCTATCTCCAGAGTAGCCATCGACGCAGATACATGTTGCAGTGTTGTCATCATTGTTCTGACAAGTGGCTCCATTCTGGCAGTTAGTATAAGCGCAAGTGTCGAAATCTAGAATGGTGTACTATTAATAAATCAAACAAGCGAACAATACCTTGGCAATTGTCTCCAGTCCAGATGTCGAGGCACAAACATGCTGCGTCTCCGGAATCCGTAATGTAACAGTATCCTCCGTGCTGACAAGTGACGCTAGCACAAGGCTCGTCTAAAATTTAGCATGGAGATTAGGAATAAATTGTATTAAGAAATTAAACAGGAATTTGAAGAACTCTAGCAGCTTCCAAAATCCGATTATTGAAAGTTAGTCAGACAGATTTTCATCGGACTCTAGAAAGCTTCGAAAAGATTTTGTGAGATCTCAGGTTGCTCGACATATTCATAAAAATGTTAGGTACAGAAATGCGTACTTTGACAATTATTTCCTGTGTAATTAGCCGGGCATATGCAGGTAGGGTTTGAGTTACATTCTTCCATACAGGTTCCTCCGTTTTGACATGGGTTGGATTTGCTGGGATCACATCCACAGGTAACAAACCAATCGCCGCAGTTCGTGGCAGCTGAAAAGTGAATGAATTTAATACCCGACCAATCAGACTTACTGTTGCAGTATTCTCCTTCGTAGTGGTTTGGGCAATCACAAGTAAATGTTCCATTATCGCCTGCATGACATGTGCCCCCATGTAAACAAGGGTTGGGATTACATGGATCAACTGTGTCGCTGCAGTCGCTTCCACTGTAACCTGGGGCGCAAGAACAGTTGTATAGACCATGAGAAAGATCGGTGCAAACAAAGTGATTATCCGCAGTAGCATTGCAAGGATTCGAACTGCACGCATCAGGTGCGTCGATTTGACAACATTCTCCAGTGAATCCCTGGGGACAGGCACATTGATAGCAAGTCCCGTTACTCGTTTCATTTATACAGGAACCATAGTCTGTACAATTCGTACAATCAGCAGTGGTTCCCGCAATGCAAACCAATCCAATAACGATCACTAAAGTTATTAGTTTCAAAATCAGTGACTGAATTCATATTCAGAATATAAATCGAGGGTCGTAGTAATAGAACCTGTCTTTCAAAATTATAGTTTCTTTTTATTTCCTGAAGATTTCCAAGTAATAATCCTATCACGAAAGACACTCGATTTTTCTGAATACAGACTTGGTTATCAGTTCTAAATACTTTTGGTAAAAAACTTACGTAAATAGAATCTGAAGTTAGAAATCATCCTTCACCGTTTCGACCGTAACCGCAACTGATGCAAGAGCTGTCGAATGCGTTCTTTTAAAGTAGTTTTTCCCTTTACATGTATATTCCATATTCTGGTCATTGCTTTCAATTGTGTTTGTTAAAAGTTGGAGATTGTTTTTAATGAACGAGAAAAGAACTTTGCTGCTTGGAAAGAAATATCTCTATTGAAAATATTCCTCATCACAAGTTTGTCCAAAAATCGGAATTTGAAATGAGTATGCAATCTTTAACTGCAGAATTTATACAAAGAAAAACAGTTGACTTGTAAGCAAAGATGACTTGGCTGTTTCTAAAGTCTTCAGCATAAAATATCATTGTTACTGTATTGAACAGTCTTCTTGTAAAAACTGCTTATATTTTAAGAATTGTTTCGACATGGATTTCTGAAATGTTATTTGAACTTCTGGAAGTTGAACTCTCCGAAATTTTTCATCAAGATTTTAATTGGATTCTAAGAAAAATGAAAACTAAACTTCGATGAAATACAAATCAATGTCAATGACTACTATTATAAAAACCAAAAATATGTAATTCTACAAGTGTTCAGAATCTTCCAAAAATTTTTCTAACTCGAATTTCCAAAAGTTGATTTTGAAATCCTAATTAAATTCTAGAAGACTTCAGTACTCTAGTAAATTCAAGATCGAAATTCCCCAAATCTCACCGAAAATTGATTCTTGTTGAAATCCCTGTTGTTGAAGCAAGATCTTGTTTGTGGAAAAGAGGACGAGAAAATCTGATTATGCCCACTTTGGCGCCTCGCTGGCTTCGGGGTCGCTAATCGGCCAAAAACGGACGGCACTCGAGACGGCAGATGGACGAAGAATTCGGTTGAATAATCGCCATTGTTTCCCGCAACATGCATTTTTGACTTTATTAACTATGAAAAATCACACTTATAAATGTCACAAATAATTTTTCATGAAGTTATTTCGAATTAAATTTCGAGAATTCGAATTATAGGTATTTTTGAAAGTTGTAATGCTGTAAGAATCAAGAATAAATCTTTATGGAACTTTCTCGACAAGAACGTTTAGAATTTTTGGAATTTCTAGAAGTGTCATTAATATAAGCATGATAATGAGAAGATTCTCTGCAGAAAAAAATTCCGCTTGATCGCATATCTCAAGACAAAATTTATAATAAATTTCTCAGGTGGAAAATTGTCTGAAAAAACGGCGCAACAATGATGTATCGAAGTATTGTAATCAATAGGGAATTTTTAATAATGATTAATATACTTCTTCTTTCAATATGAAGTCTTTAAATTTCAAAATTGTGTAATTTTTTTAATATTCTCGAAATGATGTCCTGCTCCCTGAAGTTTTCGTTTTGAGATTTGTGAAGATTTTGATATTTCCATTTATGTTTTCTAAT
Organism: Halicephalobus sp. NKZ332; assembly: GCA_009761265.1. Lineage (NCBI taxonomy): Eukaryota > Metazoa > Nematoda > Chromadorea > Rhabditida > Panagrolaimidae > Halicephalobus > Halicephalobus sp. NKZ332. The sequence continues at coordinate 3,909 of VOSG01000091.1, forward strand.
TTGAGTTTATATTTGAAAAAATATAATCTACCAAAAACTGTTAAAAATTTGGTCCTGAAGGTATTCTTTAAGTTCCTGAGAAAAAGTATAGTGGGAAATAAAAGACATTGAATGCAGTATTTTTTATATGTGTATTCGTGGGATGGAAATTCTTGTAATGACTCTTCGTTTTCAAAATTGTAGTTTCTGTAGTTTAACATATGAGCACTCGGTCGCTAGTTGTTAAGATTCTGACACAAAGTTCATCATAAATATTTTATTAGAAAATAGAGAACCTTAAAAATATTGTTTTGATATGAGTTCCTTGAATGAAAATTTCGTTGATGGTTATTAGTTTTCCAATAATACAGTTTCCGGGATATAAATAGATACTTGGTTAGGAACTATCAGAATGTTTATCCCGAGTTTAATTCATAGATCTTTTAGGTAAAGTCGTATTGTAAGGTATGCGATTCTGAAGAGTATTGTAAATGTTAAAATGAAGATTCTCTCTCTCCCCAAAAATTATTTTTGTGAATTAAAGAAAATCTTTCTTCATTTTTTTAAGTAAAGTTCTTTTTCTTTAAAAATAACCAATTGCTTCTTGGACACCGTCTCATTTTACTGTTTCTTTTTCTTGATTGTAAATTAGTTCCAATTTATCTTTTTGCAGAGTCCTCCGCTCTTGTCTGAGTTCAATATTGCGGTAAAAAAAATAATTTTTCGTTTTTCGGATTAAGGATCAAGGATCCTTTCCGATTTAAGAGAAAAAGCTATAATTTACAGAAAAAGATCAAAGAAATCCGTTTTTGTTTTCTCGAGTGGATTATCCTTTCGAGAGCCGGACCTTCCGAAAAGGAGGAAACTGATTTGCAACTGAATTGAAATTCTGTTATTTTTGCAATTCTCGAGATTACGATATTCTACAGTTCGGCATTAAGATGGATTTCCAGAAACTATCAAAGTTACAGTATTCTGGAGTTAGTTTAAAATTGGTAAAATTTTTCGAAATTCTCGAAAGTACAGTATTCTGAGGTTCACTTGAGGTTAATCGGATTTTTGACTTTTTTTGAAAATTAACAAAGTAGCTTGTTTTGAAAAAACCCCTCGAGTACAGTATTCCGATAGGATTACAGCACTTCATGCCAGATATCTGAATTTCCCGAAATCTATTGAATGCTTTTGAGAATTTGAAAAAGTACAAAAAATTCAATTTCACAATTTTCAATCTCGACTGAACACCAGAAATTCTCCTCGAGATAAATGTTTTGCAAAATCACTTTGTAGACACTACTATTTTCATTAATATCGCGGTTTGTATAAAAGGAGGAGTCTTTATCTGCATTTTGAAAAGATCCAGAGAAGTTGGAATATTAATTTTCCTCTCTTGAGTGGAACTTTTCAGAACAGCAATTAGTCGATATTCATCCAGAAGTTGAGTATAGTCATTACGAAAGATTCACTTTCTTTTTGCATATGGAGTAAAAATTGTTTTTGAAAATATAAAATAATATTCAACTAAAAATCAATAAAAATTACTGTAGCTTTGCAAAAATAACAAGTACTTTTTATTTTCGAAAACAGAGAATTGAGAGACTAAAAGAATGAAACCAATAAGATTACGGTAGCTTTTACAGAATACTGTAACTTTGATAGAATACTATAATACTTGCAGAATATTGTAGAGATACATTAGGAAATTTAAACTGATTTTTCCCGAAAGCCCGAGAGATTGGTGGATAAAGAGGACAGTATTACGGTAGCTTTTATAGAATACGGTAACTTTGGTAGATTACCGTAATTTCCACAAAACGTTACGACTTTTACAGAGTACTGTAGATATATATTTATATACTTAAACTATGATGTTTTTCGAATACCCAGGGGATTGGGGGCGGATCAAAGGAAGCAGAGGGCCGGCGCTCCTCGTTGAGGACAGTCGGCCAATCAGCAGCTGTATTCAAAAAAGAGAAAGCTCCGCAAATTCAGTTTCCGTTTCTTGAAGAAATTTTGTTGATTGTCTTCCTAAATTTTTGAATCTAACTTGGTTGATTTATCATTCATTCCGGAGACAAAATCAACTCCTCTTCAAAGTCAATCAAATCGTTCCAGGACCTGCGGATGCTTTCAATGGACGTTGTTCATCAGTCCCAACTTTCTGGCCTCGGCAATAACTCTTTCGAAATTGCTTCTGAAGATTCTTATTTCGTAGGAGCAGCACTCTTTGGAAACCTGGGAAACTCGGAGTCTAGTCTGAGGGGATTCGACTCGACCATGGGAACTGGACCTGCAACTAATCCGAGTAAGTCCATTTCCTTTGAAAAGTTTGAACAAGTTTCTACCTTTCATTTTAAGTTGTCTATATAGTGAGTCATTTGAATATCAAAACTCTTCCGATTCACCATTCAAAGATATTACAGTAAATTCCCTTTGAAAACTCTCTGTCTTTCATTGAGTCATTCATAAAGTGAGTAATTTTGGTGCTGAAATTTCCTTTCAAACCACTGTAAGGATGTTCACTGTTCAGTTTTTAAAAACCTGAAACATCTTCTCCTTTATTTTGAGTTATCCATAAAGTAACTGATTGTAGCGACTAGGCTTTTCCTCGTATTAATATCCAGAAAACTTAACCAACTTCCTCAAAAGGTTAAATACATTGATTTTTTAAACTTTAAATTATCTAAATAACAATTTTGAGTCTCAACTCTTCTTTCGCATTATTGTCTAGAAAACATAATCAGTTTTTTAAAAATTGAATTATTAAATTTTCCAAAGTCTTTGTCTCATTTTCCAACTCGAAGAATTCCAAAATCCCAAAAATTCTAATTCAATTTAATTTTCTCAAGTTCCAATTTTCACACGAATTCCAAAAAATTCTCTAAATCCATTCTTTCAAAGAAATTTTTATAAATCTACTTCTATGAATTAATTTTTACAGACCAAACGAACTTCATGGGCTTCCCCTTGGATTCTGGAGTTCCTGGAATGCCCATGATGCCAAGTTCTGGATTTCTCCCTCAGCTTCAGGATCAGAAATTTTTAAAAGAAGAAAATCCGGATCATTTTTGTCAAAAAGAAAACTCTGGAAACATGGAACCCATGGAAGCTTCGACTTCGGAAATTCCCGGATTTCAAAGTTGTTTCGGATGTCGAGAATCCATTGTGGACAAATGGCTCTTGGTCGTCAACAGTACCAACTGGCATTCTGGATGTCTGAGGTGTTCGAGTTGCTCAAATTTGCTCAACGAAGCCCCCACTTGTTTCTGGAGAGAAAACAAGGTCTACTGTAGAAACTGCTATCAAACGTAAGTTAACCTTTTTTCAATCAAAAATAATTTTCCAAAAAATATTCCTCAACAGTAATTTCTGAAGTTTCCTAGAAATCAGAATTTCAAACTTTAAAAGTACCGATTACATCGTAAAAAATTGTAATCCTGAAAAAACAATTGTTTTTGGAAAGCCTCTTGAACCACTTGGCTTAATTTAATTCTCCTCATGGTGGATCTCGATCGGACTAATCGGGGACGTTCTGACATCTGCTATTGCGCAAATCCGGGAAATCCAACAACCTTTCCTGGATGGCAATTAACTGTTACGTTGCTATTATTGCGGTAAAAAGGGGTTTTCGAAGATTCCTCGTACTATTATTAATATAATAAAAATAAATTTAAATAATTTTCATATCAAAAGTACTATCATAACAAATCGAATTTCAGACAATTCGTGGAGGCGAAATGTGCCTCTTGTCAGAGATCCATCGGACCCAAAGACTGGGTCAGAAGAGCCAGGGAGTACGTCTACCACCTCGCTTGCTTCGCTTGTAGTCACTGTAAAAGACAACTATCAACCGGAGAAGAATTCTCCATCAACGAAAACAGACTTCTTTGTAAGCAACATTATATGGAACTCATCCATGGACATTGTAAAACAAAAACGAAGCGTGTTCGAACGACTTTCGCGGAAGAACAGCTTAGTGTTCTTCAGGCACATTTCCAGATCGACAGTAATCCCGACGGAGCCGACCTCGAGAAGATCGCGAACATCACTGGGTTGAGTAAAAGAGTCACCCAAGTTTGGTTCCAGGTAATTTTCAGATTAAAAACAGTTTAAGTAACTTGGAGTTACATTATAAGCTTCAGAAAATTAATTCCTAAATTTCAGAATTCTCGTGCTCGTCAGAAAAAATATCAAGGAAACAAAAAATCCCGAACAAGTAACGGCAGTGGTTCCGAAAGATGTGCCAGCGTCACCAACACCTCCGGACGATCCAGCACAACCACCACCAGTCCCCCAGGAAGTCCGAATGGAAGTTGCGAAGGAATGCTATTTCCCACTTCCGTCACTACATCTGCCGAAGAAGCTATCCCTGGATCTGAATCGAAACAAATGGATCATCTCGGATACAATGATTAACCCAGATTCCAGATTCAATAACCCAAATCCAGGACTCAGACTTCATATTCCATTCTTCCAGAAATTTCTATGGAACTTCTGAAGAACTATTATCTTTAATCTCCTCCATTCTTTCTTCGAAAATGTTTATTTCTGAATCTGAGTCAAAAATCAATCATCTCTAATCATTAAATTTAAATTCAGAATCCAGTCCTTCGCCGTCCATTTTTCCGAAATTTGATCTCACAAATTTTATAAATATTATAAAATAATTCATCCTAACAAGATACCTGTGTAGACATCTCCTTTAGCATTTCCTTTGATTCTAAATTTCAAATAAAAATTAGGAGTTTGTCCATTTTGGAGAGCGTTTCTCGCTGAAAGCCGACATGCCTTCCTTTCGATCGTTCTGAAAATAAAGTACTTAGTTAAACGAAACAACAAATAAGTAAGTTAAATAGTAACCAATAAAATAATAAACTAAATGATGAATTTTAAGAAGCTAACAAATCCCAAAAAATCGAGAACTAACCAGATAAACTACCTAATTTAATCAAGCTAATTAAATTAATTAATAATCATATAATTAACTTACAGTAGCAAAGGTCGTGTGGAAAACACGTCTTTCATACAGCAATCCTTCGGCCAAAGTTGTTTCAAAAGCTCTATTAACAGATTCCTTGGCCATCTTAACAATCAATGGACTTTGAGCCGCAATCTTTTCTCCAAGTTCAATAGCTTTGCCCAAAACTTCAGAAGATGGATAAACCTTCGAAACTAATCCTCTTTGCAAAGCTTCTTGAGCACCAATTCTGTCTCCTGTCAAACACAACTCCATCGCCAATGATTTCCCAACTGTTCTTGTCAATCTTTGTGTTCCTCCTGCTCCAGGAATAGTACCGATGTTTATTTCTGGTTGTCCAAATTGTGCCTTTTCGCCTGCATAAATGATATCACACATCATAGCAAGCTCACATCCTCCACCCAACGCAAATCCATTAACTGCAGCTATTATTGGCTTGGCACTTTTAGATACTTCTGTCCAATTAGAAAGAAAATCGCCACCATAAACTCCCGCAAATGGTTTATCTACCATTTCTTTGATATCAGCTCCTGCAGCAAATGCACGTTCGCTTCCGGTAATAACGATGGCTCCGATGGAGGAGTCCTTGTTGAATTCAACCAAGGTTGTTTCGAGCTAAATCAGGTTACTGTGAAATCAGAAGTAAATATTTTAATGAAATCATCTCCACAAACATTTTTCAAAACTTCCAAAATTTAATGTTGGATTATGATTTCAGAGACTTTCAATAGATTCTGAGGGATTTTAATGAATCCACCGAAATTCTAATAGTATAAATTTTGTAAACTCTAGTTTTTAATTTTAAAGGAACTTTTGATATAAAAATCCAAACCTCGTTCATAAGTTGTTGACAGAGGGCATTCAGGGCCTTCGGACGATTCAAAGTGATAAGACCGATGTTCTTGTTTTTCCCGACTTTCTCGACTTTGATCATCTCCAAGTTGGCTGAAATATCCACTTTTTCCATTTCAGATTCCAGTCCAGCCATAATTTCCAACAAGATTTACTCAAAAATAAAGAGAATAAAAACTTAACAAGATCTTTTTGGTCTTATCAGTGGTAAAGACAACCCTCGGAAAAGGATCACCTGATGACAAAAGTTGTTTTTCAAGTCAGACCATCAAAAACCCAAAGGAACTCACCGGTGGAAGCCTTCATGACCTGGTTGACGAGGATGCCATGCTTGAAGGCATTGCGTCCGGCGAGAAGAGAAACCTTGAACATCTTGAGGACCTGGAAATACATGGATAAATCAACATATTGAAGTATCATATATAAAAACGAGTCTCTGAAAACATTGAAGCGAGCTAAAGTCACGGAAACTCCGGGAGTAACAAATGAGGAATATATTTTAGAAGATAAATGACAAATCCAGATACTAAGGTTAAAGACGGTGGAAGGAAATACAGATAAATCACTGAATTTTCATATATCAAAATGAATGTTCAAAGACATTACAGCAATGTAAAACCCCGAAAATATCAAGAACAATTAGTGGAATACTCCTTGCTAGGTGATAACTCAGATGTTCGAATATCTGGATTAAAAACAACAATTTTGCTATTTTCACTGCTTATTATAAAGACTTCATATATTAAAACCCATTTTTAAAGATATCAGAACAATCTAGAACCAATAAAATCCCAAGACCAATCAATAGAAAACCCTTTGCTAAATAATAAACAGCCGATTTGGAACTCAGAGCAGAAACAATAATAAGCAGGAAAAATAGACAAATTATCGAGATTTCATATATTAAGATGAATTTTTAAACACATCACAGCAACTTAGAACCAGGAAAATCTCAAGGCCAATCAATAGAAACCCTTTGCTAAATGATAAACAGAGCTCGAACACCCGGGCTCAGGTCAGAGACAACGATCTTTGTGCTGGTACTTTACAACTACAACTGCGACTACAAACATCTCAAATTCTCTCATATTCAACGAGGAAGCAACAGAATGCCAGGTTCGAAATCAGCAATATGAAATAAAAAGAAGCCGAAAATGAAAGAAATATCAACCAAAAGAAGTATATAAATGAGAGAAAAACGAAGAACGATGAGTGAGCAGACCTTGACAACTCGCAATGGTCGAGCATTGGGTGCTCTTCGATCTGGTAATCATCCTTTTTATTAATTACGTTAACAGAATTCCTCATTTTATTTATATAAATAAGATCGTTCATATAGTTCAAAGTAATAAAAGTATGTGTCAATATATATCGGCAACAAACTTCTGTAAAATCTTTCTCGATGTTTTGAACCATTTTAGATCAACCAATTTACTTTCCCAACATCTGGATCCAGAATTTCTACAAAAAGCTAAAGATTTTTTAAAGTTTCTCTCTTGTGTCCACCAACTTTAAATGTTTGCTTTATAAACGCCAATAACTCTGTTTAAAATCACATTCATAAATCACAAACGGAATAAGAACAGGAAATGATTTGAATGTCGCTGACTTAGACCGACAGAAAAGACTGAAAAACAGAAGGATTATGTTAAACAATTTTAACAAATAAATTCTCATCACATGTTGGTGATTTGTAATAAGTGCAGAAAATTCGCGCAAATCTTTAACCCAGAAATTTTTTGTATTTTTGATATTTTTAGAAAATAATTAGAGTAAAGAGAGCACCAAGGAAAATATAAGACACAAAAAATAGGAAAAGTACACCAGTGCACGGATATGGGGATGCAACGAGCTACAGTATACAGTATACGGTATACAGCATAAAGTACACGGTATATAGTATATGATATAAAGTATACGATATAGGGTACACGGTATGTGGTGCACAGTACACAGTATACGGTACTTGGTACACGATATGCATTATACATTATACAGTATACAGTATACAGCATGTAGTATACAGTAATTCAAATGCGCGAAGATTTTGATATTAATCTGCTAGTTTTGGTTGTTGAAAGAATCTGAAGGAAAATTGCGGTCTTCTGAAAGAACCAATGGGAAACGGGAATGTCGGCAAGCAGCATTCACTCAGGATTCAGAATCTAGATAATTCAAATTTGAAACTTCATAATTGATAATAATTGTTCAAAATCACTGCAATGAAGACCGAGAACACGAAGAAGAAGAGCTGAAATAAGGAAATTAATAAAATACAATTAATTTGCGAATATAGTTCGTTTTAGCGAAATGTAAACCGGTACAAATTTCCTCTTTTTGCCAAAACGAACTCTAACTTGTTTGGATTCAGAAAAAAGTGACGTACCATAATGAGGAGAGCGCCGTTCCGTTCGCTGATGGTTTTCCTGACGTAAGAAACGAGCTTTCTGAATCTTCTCGACAAACTCATCTTATGGACTCTGTGGAGACCAGAAGGAGACCTGGGGGAGTCTTGGAAACTCGACTGACTCGGGGTCGAGGACCCGGACCCACTGGTCTTTTGTCTTTTCTTGGGACTTTCATTCGGAGTTCTATTCGCCGCGAAAACCGTCACCAGAGACGGGGCACTACAGAGTTCTTCCGTCTCAGATTTCTGGACGACGAACACCCTGCACATCCTCGTTGAAGTCGAGTTCGACGTCAACTGCAACGTGAAGCTGGGACACGTGCCTTCGTACACCTGAAAACAAATTCATTTAATTGAATCATAATTTTCAAAACAATTTTTTACGAAAACTCCCAAAAGAATTCCCTTCATGAGATTCCAGAGACTCATAGAATCTCTGGTTTTTTTAAAATTCCTATTCAATTTTAGTCTAAAAAATTACCGTCTTCCACTGCTCTAGAACCCCTTTCCTGTCAGGTTTCGGAGCCACCTGGAGTCTGTAGACGAGGGTTTCTCCATTTTCCTCATCGTTGTTGTTGTTGATGGGCCTCACCGGAGACCACTCGATCTGGAAGACAGAGGACCCGCTCTCGGTTACTGTGGGAGCTCCCTTGATAGTTGTCGGAGGCATTCTAGTAGTCGTGAAGTCGTAGATCCTCGACCAAGGTCCTGTTTGAGAAGCCACTCCCTTCGCGTGCGAAGCCCGGATTCTGAATTTGTGGACAGCGGATTCTTTCAAATTCTTGATCTTTGTGAATTTCGCATTTCCTTCGAAAACTTTGGTGAAATTACCGTTTTCGCTTTCTTTCTCAAGATAATAGTAACAGGGCTCCACAGAGGAGGAACTCGGTTGATTCGTCCACTTCAACTTCAGAACGTTCGCCTGGGCTTGGAGAAGGTGTAACTCAGGGGCCTCGGGAGGAAGGGCGAAGGTTTCGCAGGAGATCGTCGAGACTTCACTGGAGCCTTCCGAATTCTCCGAAGTAAGCTCTAACTGATAAAGAGTCTCCGGCTTCAGATTCGAAATCACGAAATCAGAGGCGTCTCCGGGAAGTTCATGTTGTGCAACGAGATTCTTCGACTTTGATTCTGTAGAAACTTTCTGAACAACGAGACGATGGCAGGCAATGGAGGAACCGTTGTCGGCTCCGGGGGTCCAGGAGAGAGCGAGTTCCGTGGAGGACAAGGCTTCCACGTGGAGTTGGTGGGGTTGCTCGGGTGCCGAGGCCGGACTCTCGAACTCCAGACCTTCGCTGGATTCAGAAGCCCCTCCCTTGTTCAAAGCTACTACAGTAACCGAATACCTACATGCTGGAATCAACTTCTCAAACTCAAATTCGGTTTTGTTTGATTCTCCAATTTTCTCTCTAACAAGTTCTTCGTGGCTTTTCCTTTCCGTATGGATCTCGTATTTCGTAACGTCACTTCCATTCAGATTCGCAGGGGGGTCCCAGACAAGCACCGGATTCTTCCTTCCTTCGTTCACGATCTTCAGGTTCACAGGGGGACTAGGGACACTATACAAAGTGCAGGCACTCCCTATGGGACTCCAGTCGCCCTCGTTCCTCTTCCCCTCGTAGTCCACAATCACGGCTCTGGCCCTGACCTGGACGTGTTCCACCGGCTTCAGATTCTGCAACTTGTACTGACTTTCTTCTCCAGAGTAAATGATGATGGGTTGAGTGTCGATTCTTTGGAGTTCGTAGATCAAGGGAAAGACGGATTCAGAATCCTCGGAAAGCTTCCATTGAACGTCCATGGAGCACCAGGTGATGTTGAGGAACTTCGGGGTCGTGCACGATGCCGGAGGAGATACTGTGAGTTCTCTCTTTTGCCTCGAAGTCGGTCTCTTGACGAACAAAGATTCCGACCAAGCAGAGAAAGTGTGTTTTCTGTTGTTGACGGCCTGGACTCTGAATACAGTGAGATTGGGATCATTGATGGTGCAGGACGAAGCGGCTCCTTTGTAGCACATCTTCCACATGGATTCCTGGGGTTGTTGTCCTTCCTCCACAGAGGCTCCTTCGAGGGCGTAAGAAAGACTTTCGAATTCCCTCGACGGATATCTCCACGAAAGCTCCAAAATTCTTTCATCGATAAAAGTCTTTTGGAGATTCACTGGAGCCAGAACTCTGTCTCGCTCGTAGTAATTGCCTGAGGCCGTGGATTGATTCGAGCCTTGATAACTAGAGTTTTCATATTGGTCTCTCCTAGTCCTCGCTGTCACAGAATCTGTCCGGATCTCCTGACCGAGATCCGTCAAGACATGGAGTCTGAACAAGTACTCCCGATTGCTGAAACAAATTTATATTTATCACTGCTGTTATGTCCGAAAACATACCTTTGAAGATTTGTGACGATGGCTCCGGTGGTGTTGTAACAATCATGGGGTACCGGTTGGAAGTCTCCATTTTTGGCCTCACAATACTCCAACTAAAAAAACAATAAAGATAAAAACAAAAGCTTTATTTCACAAACCGTGTAGTTGTTGGGATTGTAGATGGGGGTCCAGACAACCTTGATGGAGCGGTTGTAGCTTCCGACGATAGAAGGGGGCTGGATTCTGAAGTGCTGTCCCTGAGAGGAGCTGGGACCCTGGTGATGGGACAGGTTCGAGGCTGTGGTAGCGACGTACTGAGGAGAGCTGGGTTCAGAGTCCCCAACGTCGTTCCTCGCTATGATTCTGACTTTGTAAGCAGTGCTGGGTTCCAGATTCGCTATCTTCGTCTGTTCCCCAGGTCCTTCAAAAACAGTGCTGTAAGTGTCCCTTTTGTCGTTCTTGGCAATTTGAACAATGACAGTCTTCGCTTGGCCCGATGGCATGGAGTTCCTCCAGTTGATGACGAGCCATGTAGGACCCCTATTGCTCAGTTTCGGTTGGGCAGGGGTTTCTGGCACGATGGCTTTCGTTTTGAAAGGCACACTGGCACTCTGATATCCATACAGATCTCTATCTGGGAGACTAGCTCTGATGTTCACCATGTAACTCATGTTTGGTCTCAGTCTATTGACCCTCAAAACACTTGTGTTTTGTTCGCATTTGTGACTCGCAACCATCACGTTGGGATTGCTAGGTTCAAAAACGAATACTTCATAAACAAATTCCGAAGCGTCGATCTGGGGGAAAGGTCCTCCAGAAGCTGCGGCTTCGGAAGTGTCGATGGCTTGCCAAGAAACCTCCACCTCTCTCGCGAAAACGTTCACGATCGTCGGCGGTTGGATACTGTTCAAAGTTTCTTTCAACCTTTCCCTTTCGTGTTCTTCCTCTTCGAAATCGTAATCCTAAAATTTCATTGTAGTCATTTTTTCACTAATCCTTAAACTTTTTGCACTTGCAAAAACATTTTAAAAAGGTGAGTTTAATCTTTAGGATTTTTTGATGACTTTATTTTTTTAATTTTCTAGTCCCTTGAAAAAAACCTTCAAAAAAAATTCAGCTTTGTTTTTATTTACAGTAATACTTTTTTCTCTAAGCTTTTTCGCCCCTGCAGAAGTTTTTTCAAAAGGGCAGAATTCGATTTCTCGATTTTTGTCTGTCCAAGAGGTCATTTCTCTCGTTTCCGTCTTGAAGTATAGAAAGTATAGAAGTATGGAAGTATTGAAGTAGCGCAAGTTTTAGCGGACAAATAAATGTTTGCGCGAGACGGTGCCGGGTCGCGCAGGTCGATCACAAAGGACGGCCGAGGGACGTGCCTGGCCAGACCAGTCCGTGACCTTCCGTGACCTTTAAATCTAAATCTGTCACCGAGCGTTTTTTTTATAAATTAACGTAAAACAAAAGGAATTTTTTTTTCAATGAGGTCATCATTTAAAAATTCTTCTGAGATAAAAAATTTTAAAATAATTTCTTTTAAATTAAAAAGAATTAAAGACGCAAAAAAATATGAATTTCAAATTAAATTTAATCTAATTAAGGGAATTTAATTGGATTTAAAAACTTACGACTTCGTCCGTGCCCGGAACGACCAGGGGATTGAACCCCGAAAGAGGTACCTGCTGGACCATGGGGGGTATCATCCCCTGGGCAGCACACATGGCGAACATGGGGTCGACCCCCGGAGGACAAGGCATGGGGACGAAAGCCCCCGAAGGCCTCTTGGAGGAAGACACCCAGGGTTGTTGTCTGTTCACATAGTACGGGTCCACGACCTCCTGGCCGAGAAGGGGGGCCTGGAAGGGGACGGGGACCGGGGGGGACACCGACTTCGGAGAGGCTCCGTTGCTCGTGGAGGGCACTGCGTTGGGGATATTCTTCAACGGGGTAGTTGATCCCGAACCTCTGGGAATCTGAGGGGGCAAAGTCATCTGAAAAATTGCTTTGAGTAAATTTGTCATTCCCTCGAGTTCTCGTTTTCGACCCGCATCAGAACACAATTCGAATTTCGAATTTTCTTTGATCCCCTTTTTGAATTTCTATTGACGAAAGAGTCTTTGTTTGCGAAAAGGTACTTTAGTCCATCTGGCTCTCTGCCAAAAAGCCAGAGGCGATGCACATTCGTCTGGTCTCTTGGACACCTGACGGATCAAGTTGGATGTAGAATATAAACTATTGGATATAGGACATTGAACTATGCGACTCTTGGACAATTACTCAAAATGCCATCGACGGTTCGAGAAGAATTTTAATTAATTGTTTATCGGCAAAGGTTCCGCACTTTTGAAATAATTGATAAATTATGTTGAGCATTATATTTAAATGAGTGATTTTAAAGTTTTTTAATTTGAAAAGATATCTGCTTTCAAAAAATGAGTCAGTTAAAATTTTTTAACCCAGGATCCTTGTTTTTTTAAATCGATAAATCGGTCAGTGAACTTAAATTCTCTTAAAATGAGTCACTTTTGATTTCTTTAAATCCAAAGGTCCCTTGTTTTTCAAGAAAGAGTTGATGGATGATCGAACACTTAAACTTGTGGTCAATTACTTCACGTTCTATTGACAGTTCTTTGAAAAGTTTTTTATTCTTAGACAAGAGAAAATTCCTGGTTTTTTCGAAAAAAAATTGACAGATCAGTTCAGATATTTGATTTTTTAGGTTATTTCCCAGAATATTTTGATTAATTTTGAAGCAAAGTGCATTTTCTTCTTCGTATGATAAAGAAACTTTAATTCCTGTTCGAATTGCTGTTATTGATTTTGAATTTTTGATTGAATTAAAATTCAAGAAGATCCCTGATTTTTTAAAAAAAGCCAAAACCATCTGACTAAATATTCGACCAATTTCATTTTGCGCGATTTGACCGTCATTTTTGTACAGTGACCGGTCGGACTTAGTGTGTTTCTCGACGAGACAGACGAATGGGCAAGCGTCGGCTATAGATCCTGCTTTGAAAAGATCGATCCGGTCACTTTCGCAAAATGATCGAGCTAAATGCTCAAACAAACCCCGCGCGGTGACAATTTGTGCTAGCTCAAAACTGAAAAACTGATCATCATTCAAAAATTTCACTTCCGGACTCGAAAAACCAGAAACTATTTTCTTCCTTGACCCCTTTTGAAGGTCAAAAAATCAATTTTTCATTTTAAAATATATTATCAAAAAAATAAAAACAAAATCATTTGAAAAATATTCTCGAAAATGAATTTCAAGTGGTGTCTAGGACATTCTAGGAAAAGTTTTAAGTTTTACTAGTTTAAAATTTTGCAGAAAATCCTAGGAAAAGTCCTAGAAATGTTCGTGATTTCAGAAATCTTTGTAGTTTTCTCAAAATTCTAGGAGCTTTAAGAAAATCCCGAAAATCCTTCCTTAAGAGTTTAATTCTTAAGAGTTCATTTTTGGATCTAAAAATCAGAAACTAATTTCTCCGATTGGCCTCCCCCAAAGGTCAGTCAGCACAAATTTTCCTTAACATACAAAATATGAATTTTGTTTCAATGTACAAAATAAAGATCTTGCTTGGAAATAAGGCATATAAAATTTTCCTAATATATAGAATAGAAAACAGATCCCCAGAAGAAAAGTTTCGTGACAGCGGGTGCCATTTCTAATGTAAACTATCCGTTAAAAAGCTTCGGAACCAAGTGTCGCTCCTCTCGAAACTAATTTCAACATCAAAAAGAAATTTATACACGTCCTTGAGAAAATGAGCGCCTTAGGCAGAATTCGAAAACAAAGCCAATCTGGATATTGGGTCATCCATAATGTACATTTTTAAAATGAGAAAAAACAAAGATAATGTACATTTTTGAAATGAAAAAAAACAAACCCTCGGAGTTCCTGATGGTGTCGGAGCCTGAGGCTGGGAAGAAAGAATTAGATGCTTCAAACGGCCCTGGAAATTCGGCAATTAAAGTAAATAACACTATTATACCCATTTAAAATAAAATTTTTACGAAATCTTCTCGAAAGGAAATTCCGAAAGCTTCAAGGAATTTCGATAAGAATTAGATTTAATAGTAATAAAAAATTTACTTGTTCATCGAGGATTTGTTGAACAAGATGTCCTTGAGGAACAGTCAAAGGAAGAGGATGATGTGGGTTTGCAGAGCTTCCAACCATTCTGATCGTTGCAGGACCCAAGATTTGTTTAATGCCATTTTCTGTCAGAAGACTAATAGATTGTCCGATTTGAACATGAACAAAAACGTCATGAGTACCGTTGCCAGAAGGAGTTGTCGATTGATTGGACATAGGGGAACTGACAGGAGGAGCAGGGGCTCCATTGGAAGTAGATGATCCCGATGGGGTTACAGTCGGTCCAGCCGACAAGAGACCAGGAGGGGGTCGAGTCATGGGGACTCCGGAAGTCGTAGAAGGATCAAATCCATTAGCAGCGGACACTGTCATTGTGTATAAGGGTCTCATGGGGCCTCCCATCAAAGGAGGTCTTAAGTTCGAAGTTGTCGACGGAGGGGTCCAATGCCTCGGAGGATGAATATGAGGGGCGAAGGGGGGGATACTCTGTGTCATGACAGGGGGGCCTTGGACCGTCTGGGGAGGTATCGGGGTACCTCCCATCGGGGGATTTTTCACCGGGGGGCCTGCTCCAGAATCCCTACTATCACTATCAAGGGAAGAAGCATCAGAAGAACACCCGCCTTCATGTTTCGTCATTCCCGAGCCCCCGACTCCACTGCTGGACCCACAGTCAGAGTCCTGTTGGGTGGGCGAACCCTGATGCTGAGCAATAAACGAGCAGTTAGGGTTCGTGGAGGATGTTGTTGAAGCCCCAAAATGCATCTGAGAATACGATGCCGACTGTGTCGTCGTCATCCCTACAGCCTTCTGCTGAGGGATTTTGAACGACTTTCTGAAAAATCACTACATTAATACTCTCCAATTTCCCTCAAAAAAGATTTCACGTTAATACGCGTTCGGGAATTTTTTAACCTCAGAAAAAAATATCCGTATTAACACATACTCGCAATTTCTCAAATTCTAGAAAAAATCATCACGCTAATACACGTTTGAAAAAATCTTCGTATTAATACATATTGGGAAATTCCTCGACCTTTGAAAAACTTTCGTATTAACGCTCATTAAAATTCTGTAACCTCTACAATGATATTCGTATTAATGCACAAAAGGTATTTTTAACTTCGATTTCACGCTTAAGGTGTCTTATTAAAAACAAAATTCGGATATAAAATAGCTTTTTTTATTGATTAAAATACAAACCAAAAATCCGATTTTCTTGCAAGAACATGTATGACGTTGGAAACACAAAAAATAATAAAAGTTTCTGTTTTTATTTATCCTTTAATGCGTTTTCAGCATCGTAGGCGAACGTAAGCATATAGATCCATATTTCTCCGTCCCGATTGAAAATTAGAGAAATTCTTTTCGACGCGATTTTTGGAATTTCTTTTTTATAGAGGTTCGAAACTTTCTAGAAATAAACACGAAATTCTAGTTTTCAATATTGACCGGAAAGTTCTAAAAAACCATATTAATATATTTGTTTTTTATTTGTAGCTGAAGTTTGCTCCGTAAAATAAGATAATAAGATTTGAAATCTTCTAAGAGCTGATAAGTACAAAACTCCAGTTATTTTTCTCGACTGGAAAATCCAAAAATCCTTGTCAAGCTAATTTCCCTTAAATTTTGTAGCAAAAACATTCGTTATCTACAAAATTTGTTCTTAGAAATGGACAAATGCAAAATACCAGAAATTCGTTTTGAGACAGTTTCTCGAGAAATTTGTGGCAAAAAATTCCATTTTAATAATAATAACATTTAAAACACCACACCACGTACATACAAAACCATACTGCTGGTTCCAACCATTGCACAACTTTCTATCTCGACTGGAAAGTTGTATAGAACCTACGTCAAGGAATATTTCTACAATTTTCGCAACCAACATATCCTTTTTCTTCCAATAACATCATTCCAAAAAATACAACAAATGCAAGACAAAATAAAAATATTTAAGCGTAACGAGGATAAAATTGGGCAAATGGCATCGTTAAAGAAAAAATGCGCGATGAGCTGTTTTCGAAGAGCGCAACATGGTTGCCGGAAGCAGTCCTCTCGTTGTCGAAAGCAAAGCTCACGTTCTGTCGTCACGCTTTTTGCCTCCGGGTCCAGTTGGTTTCGGTTTGTCCCAACTTTCGCCAACGCTTAAGGAGAAACTTCAAGCCAGAAAATTTTTTTAAAGGTCATTGGGTTTTTTTGTAAAAAGGTCAAAAACTTTTTAAAAATAATCCTTGGAATTTTTATAGAATTAAAACTACGAAAATGACCCTGTGCCACAGGCAAAAGAATAACCACAATGGACAAACGCCACAAAGAAATTGCCAGAGGCTCTAGAGTTCGAACTAGCTGGGGTGCTGGGGTTTAGAGCGTCTGTTGTGACTCTTTCCTTTTAGAAAAATAGAAAAACGAGAAAGAGTTTTGACTCTCAAGAGGGAAGGAGAGAGTTTTGTAGAGCTGTGTGGACAGCTGGCCTCTGCCAGCGTGGTTATACCAATACGCGCAAAAAGACGAACAAGGGTCCACGTACAGAATGAAGGGCAGAGAAATAGAATGAAGGGCATAGTTGGACCGCCTTTTCCAGTTATTTTTTTCGGATCTGTCTCATTTCAAAAGACACGTCATCATCCAATTGCAGAGGCGAAGAGGGGAAATTTACCCCAATGACGCCAAGCACAAAATTGGCACTGGAAAAAAAACACCAGTTTTTAAAATAATTATTCAGAAATTAAAATTATCGAATTTTTCGAATTTAATGGCACTGAAAAACACCGGTTTTTTACTTTTTTTCAAACCAAAATTATTGAATTTTTGAAATGTTAATTCACAAAGAACTTTTTACTCCTCAAAAAAATTATTGAGTTTTTCACATTTAATAAACCAAAGAATATTTTTAGAAAAATACAAATGTCAGCCAAAAGTTAATAAATTTCTCTTTCAAAGTTTTATTTTTGAATTTCCAAAATGAGAGGAATAAATAGTTTCCTGGATTTTATGGTAAACAATTTTCTTTAATTTCCAGAAAACAAAGTCTTCCGGATTCTAGTGAAAATTTAAAGCTCTAGAATTTACACAACATTTCGGAATTTTAAAAAAATTAGTAGGATATTTTAGAATCGAATAAAAACTTCTAAAGTTTCAGAAGATTCTGGAAATTCTACTCGAGATAATCCCACGAAAAAAACAATCCCAACCTTAGTAATACCACAGTGCCAGAACGAATACCCGATATCCGAGTCCTAAAAATCCACGTCAAGGCAATTTTTTTAAAAAACATGAATTTCTAATTCATATCCTAGAATACTAAAATTTTCCAAAATTAAAATCCGTCCTAAGGGAAAAACACGTTCAAAAATAAATCTCAAAAGATCAATAATTATCTTCGGAAAGCTATAAACAGCCAAAGATAAAAGTGCATGCAACATGCAGAAAAATTGGATTTACTTTGCAAATTTTTATTATTTTCGAACTCTATTCCAAAGACCAATTTCTCTTTTTCAAAAAAGGAAGTACTTATCTCAATAAAAACGCCCTTTCTTGGACTGACATTTGAGGTCAAAGAAGACTGTTATCACCCGGATCTGGTCGATTATAATTCCGTTAATGCAATGGAAATCAATAATTATTTTCCAATATAGTAAAAATCAGTCATTATCTCTTCAATATAATACAAATCAATAATTACTCCCAAAAACTTGCCGTTTTTCTCCCTAAAGAGAAAAATAAACAAATGAACAAAATGTTTTGGGAGAAAGTTTCAAACTTTGGCCTTAGGCAGATGGCTGCCGGATGACATAAACAAAAAAGTATGGAATCAAAGCATTTTTTATAAAAAAATTTGGGCTTAATCCTGAAAGAAAAGATTTTTCCTCAAGGGTATTTGGTTCTGTAAAATCGCTGATCCTATTCAAACAAACAATTCAGATAAAAATCCGAGATCAAGTTTCCTGCAAACTGACCCATTTTTCTTTTTTCTAAAAATCAATTTCAGAAGCGTCTAGAGGTATTTTTTACTCCCAGCAGGGTTTCGATAGAAAACAGATTGAATCAGATACAATCGGACAGTTTCAATTATCGTGGAAAATGAGGTTCGTTCCTGGCACGAAATGGAAAACTATAAAAAAGGTCTTGCCGCGAAATTTGAAAACCATAAAGTTTCGCTACGGAATCTCCGACTACAAGGTCTTCCTATAGAATTCGGAAACTATAAAAAATCTACTCATAAAATTTAAAAACCACAATATTCTACCATGAAATTTGAAGATCATATTGATACCACTCAAGTCCAAAGAAGTATTCCTTTAAGAAAGGAAACTAAAATCTAGTATACAGTAATTGTCCTCATGTTCTTGACCACTCTTCTACGAAAATTGTGTATCACCACAGAAACATGTTTTATAAAAGAAAGACCAGTCAAAGGACTAAAACCTTTTGGATCAAATTCATAAAACCCAAAAATAATCGAGTTCCAGTCCGAAAATCCAGAAGAACTCACGTGATAATTTCTTTAAGGAAAAATCTTCCAAAAAAACCCGTCTTCCTCCTTGTTTTTGTTCGATTTCACTTCAGAACTTTTAAAAAAAAGGCGAAAAGTGGTTTCGATCCAATTTTTGCCTCAATCGATCAAAATCGGAGGAACTTCCTCCAAAACAAGTCTTTGAAGGCAGGTTTGCTTAAAATAAAAGATGAAGGAATCAGATGACGATTCAGATCAGAAAGATCCATCAAAAACAAAAATAAGTTTTCTCAGAGATCAGAAATGACGACGAGAATTCTCTCAAAAAAGCTATATCCAAAGGATTGTTCTTTGGAATTAAAAAATACAACTCTTCCAGACATTCAAGAATAAAAAAGTAAGACTCTTCAAAAATTTATATCAAAAGAATGAAGTAGAATTTTTATGACTTCAAAAAAATGAAGTAAAATCTTTACGACTTTTAAAAAATAAAAATACCCTTGAAAGTCCGAAGTAAAACTCATTAGCGGATTTTTAACTTATTAGATTAGATATAAAGTTCATATTGTCAATCGATATAGTATAAGGTCAGGACAATTTGTCTCATGTTTGGGAAAAGTAAAAGCATCCCCGAAAAGTCCAAACTGCGATCAACAAGCAGATCTCCTTACATATCAAACTAGACATAAAAACTCCAAAAATTCTTCAACCAGCGACCAAGAGAAATTAATCTAAACTTCTCCCGTAATCTAAAGATAAAGAAATTATTTAAAAAATAGAATTCAGAAAATCTGCAGATTTGATATTAACTGGATAATACTTTCAGATTGTAGCCTTTAAATTAACAGAATAGAATGAAACTAAAAACAATTTTCTCATGTTAGAAAAACAAAAACATTCTCAAAAAAGTCCAAACTGAAGATAATTGACGGATATCCTATTTATCAAAATAAAAAAATTAAAATCTTCTAATCAACAAGACACAAACTTATTAGGAAAAATTCCTTTTAAAAGCATCAAGAAATTTCAGAAACATTTCTTTTTATTTTAAAAATAAAATATCTAAAGGTTTTCAAAGAAATTAGGAAATAAAAGCATATTCCAAAAAGTTTTAAAATGTTTCATTTTATTCAAAAGCAAAAGTATCCTTTAAAAAAGTTCAAAAAAAGACTAATTGATGGATCTCTTATTTTCAAAAACGAATAAAATAAATTATAATTTCCGAATCAATAAACCAAAATACGAGATCTAAAATATCTCGCTTCAGAAAAGGCCTTTCAAAAAACCTAAAACAAGACTAATTGATGGATCTCCCATTTATGAAAGCAAATAATATAGTCATAAATTTTAAACAAAAATGAATAGAAAAATAAATTATGAATTCCAAACGAATAAAACAATAAATCATAAATCCATTTAATCAATAAACTAACAAGACTAAAACACAATTTTATTTGTCCGAGAAAAACACAGAAAATCTCCCCGAAAAAGTTCAAACCAAAACTATTTGAACGATCTCTTATGCACGAGGATGGATAGAAAAATTCTGAATATTAAACAAAAAAGATGAATAAGAAAAATTCTATTTTAAATAGAAAAGTAGTCTAAATAAATTTTAAATCCAAACGAATTAAATTCAAATCTCCGAACAAAAAATAAAACGAATTGGAAATTACGAAAAAAGCATAAATAGTGTAAATTCCAAATCAATGAAATATAGCAAGGAAGTAGAACACACAATTTATTTATTCGAAGAAACGTAAAAACATCCTCGGAAAAGTCCAAACTAAAGCCAACTGACGGATTTTCGCACTTATCAAATGGGATGAAAAAAGATCCTGATTTATTTTGATGATTCATCTGTTTTCTAAGGAGAACAAACTGGCCTTTGGTCCTTTGTTCCTTAGTCTATTCATATTTTTAAAAATTTCTACAACAACGCGCTTTAGAGGAAATTTACAGAAATTTTCATCAACATTCCTGAGAAAAAATAATAATTCCAAAATTGGAAAATAATCCATTAAGAGAAAAAAGTTCTTATTTAATGTGACATGGATGCTGGTTTTTCTGGATTATTCATGTCACTTGACGGATATCCATTTTTGTCGAAAACGAAAAATCCAAGCAGTCAACGTGGATCAATATGTCCACTGGCCTCAATCTGTTGACAAAGAAAATGATGGATGGACAGTCAAAAATTTTGCGCACAAAATTCTTTTCTGTCAAAAAATTCTTTTTCGAGTGACCAAACATTAAATCGCCAGAGGCGTCTGTCGGTCAGGATCAAAATAACGATTGAAAAAAGTATAAGCACGGTCATTCCACGTCGCGCAGAAAGAGACCCGAGAGGCCGAAAATGAAAAATCTAGGTCAACAAAACCCCACAACGAAAAGAAACGAGACGGAAGCAAAGACGATCAATCCCCCCATTTTTGCGCAAAAGTTTCTCAAAATCAACATGGATAACAAAAACGTTCCCATTTTCTCAGATTAGCACCGATTTCCGAAAATTCTTTTACAAGACCGAATTCGATAAAAAACATTTTCACGCTCGATCAACAAGGGTCAAGGTATTCTCTACATGACACAGAAACAAAACTCGATCGGGAAATAATTACTATAAAAGTTAAGATTTGCGAAATTGCAAGACTCTGGCACGAATGTTTATTTCCAGTCGGGACTAAAAATACCTATGGCTATAAAATGAGGAATTTTCCTGACACGAACTTTTGTATTCAATCGAAACCCCAAAAGAAATTGTGTATTTAAGTGATTCTACAAGACTTTTAATCACATTATCGCAAACGACGGAAATCTTTGTCATAAAAATTCCGTGAAATTCTTCCGAAAAGAACTTCTGGAACTTTCTAGCTGATCGCAAAATACGAAAGATGTGAAACCTGACTTTTAAAGGTTTTTTCTGAAGTTGTAGAAGCATACAGTAAGCTTCGGAAAGTCCTTGAGGAAAATGCTTTTTTTGTAAAGTTGAGCAGAAATTGAAATGAAAAATGAAGAAAAAATTCGACATTCAACAGTCGTTAATTTCAACTTTGTACAACATTTAATTTCTACACAAAGAAATTTAATTTCAGATCAGAAATAGTACAAAATTAAATTTATCATTGATGTAAGCTGCAGAGTGAAGGAAGTAAAATTTAGACACCATATTAATATACTATAACTCATAAAGAGTTATATGTTAGAAAAAGAGAGATCAGCTTTGGAAAGCATATCAGTACAATGTAATTTATAAAATGAAAGTGATGTATAGACAGAAAAAACAGATAAACATAAACACAGAGAACTACATTGATACCATAGAATGAATAAAGGAGAAGTGATATATCAGAAACAACAGTAGACATAAATGTGCTCTAAAAAATATCAATACTATATAATCTATATAGTAAAGGCGATATATGGAAAACAAAAACGAAGGAGAATAAACAAACGGCAAGAAGTGTGTCCCGGCCAGTTTTGCGGTCGCGACCCTTTTTCTCGGACTCTCGCTCTCGTGTCCGAAAGGAAAAACGGACAAACATTCCTCTCTAGGTACTCTCAAGCAGAAAAACAATGCCATGCCAGAACATGGAAAAAGCGGTTTCACCGGGACTCTTCGTTGATGAAATCCACGAGAAAACAACATTCTTTTGAGTTTTTTTATTTTTCTGTTTTCTGCAGAGTACTTCTTACTGATCTTTGATTATTGATAACGAGACTTTTATTATTTACTATGAGCAGTGGAGAAGAAGGTCATGTTCAAGACTTTGTGGAGCAGAAGAATTGTATGGCAGGTATTTCCTCAAAGATCCATCTTCAACTTCTACCCGTTGAAAAAAATGATTCTAGATAAATTTGCTTCATCAAAAAAAACAACTCCAGAGAAAACAAGTTCATTAAGTAAGTTTTTCATAGATTTTATATGAATTTTTTTCGCATTTCATTAAAAAAGACAAAGTTATTCAAGAATTATTCTTCCAGAGGTTCCGAAATCCTTTGCAATGGGAAATAACGTGGAAACAGAACCTGGATCCAAGATCTCTGTAGTCTCTGACAGGGATCAGAATCCTGAAAATTCGACGACACCCTTGAATGACCTTCGTTCGCCTTTCGCTTTATCTTTCTCTGGATGTGGATTTTTGGGATGTTATCACTTCGGAGTCGTCAACTGTTTCAACAAAAACGGAAAGGTCGGTTTTTGTCAATGTCGATATATCGAATTTGAGATATTGAAATTGATACGTCGAGATCAATGTTGGTTTTTGTGCTTACATTATGTCAATATCGACGTTATTTCTAATACTTTAATGTTACCATAATAGTGTTGACGTTGTTGTATTAACATCACCAAAACGGAGTCATTTCAGAGCTTAATGTTGAAAGCAAACCGAATCGCCGGATCTTCTATGGGTTCCATGGTCGCCGCTCTCCTCATTTTCTCCCCGGATTCCGTCAACGTACGTCTCCATTTTTTATTGATTTATACATCGATGTTTCTAGGACCAATGTGCAATACTGTACACGCTGGCAGAGAAGCTCAACAATATGAGATTCGGAGCTCTGTCTCCAGGATTCAACATGAACGATACTTTGAGGCAACTCATCGATACCGTGATTCCTGAAGACATTTCTGCTGCTCAAGATAGGCTTTACATCAGTGTCACTCATCAAATGGTTTCTATCTTTGGATTTTAAGAGTTTTTAGTTTTTTTAAATCCAATAATTGGTTTCAGATGAAAACAAATAGATTGATCTCTGTCTTTCCAAATCGGGATTACTTGATAGACTGTCTTCTGGCAAGCTGCTACATTCCTGTCTGGTCCGGCTCCAGTCCACCAGCGCTCGACGGAGAAGTTCGTTTTGAGGTTTTCCCTATTGGATCTAAATTATCCTAACCTTTCATATACCCACGTTTTTGGATTTATATCGTTTTAATACAATTATTGTTTTCGGATTTATCTATTTTTAATACACTTCCTTTTTCAGATTAATGTTGTTTTTAATACTCATTTTTTCAGATTTATATCGATGGAGGTTATACGGAGAACCTGCCGACGTTCAAGGACATGTTCACCCTGACGGTCTCCCCATTCAGTGGCGATGCAGTTATCTGCCCTCATGACCAGAATTTTTTCGAATGGAGAATGAAACTCGGAAATCAAACAATGAAGGTACTCAAACATTTTTGATAATCTCTAATTGACGAGGATTACAGGTCAATATGCACAATGTCGTGAGGGGAGCCCAGGCCTTGTTTCCACCCACCAGCAGGACTCTCCACGCTTATTATGAAATGGGATTCCGCGATGCAATGAGATATTTGTTAAAAAATGGTCATTTGGAACGAATTGGAGGGACCGAAGTTTAGTGACATGACAATGTGCTTTCTGAAACCGGTATGATAAGAGTTGCCTAGAGACAAACGCAATCAGAAATAAATTCTGGAATTGATTTGGAAGTGATTACAGATGTCAAAGACGTTCTTATATCTGGATTTTGTTCACCTTGTTTTACTAGAGTTTCATGAAAATATCTGGAATCTTCCAGCATTTGTTGGATTTCTGTGAAATTTTTGTAAGACGTTTAGAACCTTTCGGAATTTTGTGGAGATTTCTGAAATCTCATGATCTAACGGAAACTTGCAAAGCTCAATGAAAACTTTCGAAATTACCATCTGGAACTTTGAATTTTGGAAGTTTCTAGAAGATTCCGGAAATCCTTCTCGAAAGATTTCTTCCTAATCTTTGAAATATAATCTTTGGAATACAGTGTTCAGACTAATTATAAAGGTTTTAAAGGAATGTCAGCAGTAAGTAAGCTGATAGCTGCTGTACTGGGAGTCGTTTTCTTCGTTCTGAATTCCATAAAAAAAATAATCAACGTTATTACCGGTAAAAAAGAAAAACGGATCGGCGAGCTTCATCTTCAACCGACAGCTGTGGTTTCGGACGGATTTCCTCAACAGGGTTTGTTTTTTCAGATATGAACTAATTTTCATTGATTTTCGAGATTTGCTTATTTTCTTCAAATTTATTTAATCTAGATTTTTTCTTATTTCTTGATTTCTATCAAATTTATTTAGTAGATTACTCATCGGGTCAGCACACTGTATCATCAAACGAATGGAACACTTGGACAGATAAATCTTTCGGAGTTGAATCGAAAATCGAAGAATACCGCAGACGACAACAAGAACAATTACAAAGAAAGAAATCCAAAGAATTACCTCAGGAACCAGATTATTTCAACGATCTCAGACCGGATATCAAAGCCGCTAAGAGATTGGATATCCATCAACCCGGAAGTACCTCGATTCCCAGG
The DNA here is from genome assembly GCA_009761265.1 of Halicephalobus sp. NKZ332. Lineage (NCBI taxonomy): Eukaryota > Metazoa > Nematoda > Chromadorea > Rhabditida > Panagrolaimidae > Halicephalobus > Halicephalobus sp. NKZ332. The sequence continues at coordinate 29,351 of VOSG01000091.1, forward strand.
AAACATTTGTTTGAATTTGATGAAAACGCAATTCAACTACCTCAGGTCAGTTATTTTTATTTTTTCTAAAAATTTCTTGGGGAAATCATCCAGATTATCTCATGAGGTCTCTGTAGCAATCGACAATAGTAGAAATGTGATCTATACAAGCAAGATGCGCAAGAGTGGGTTTGAATTCAGGAGCACAAAGGGATAAACATTGCTTTGGGAGAGATTCTGATCTAGAACAACAAGTAGAAACTGAAGAAGTATTGTAGAATTGAGGGAAACAGCCGATGACGGAGGTCATGCTGAGAGGAGGACATTCTTGGGAGACTAGAGCTTGTCTTATCTGGAAAAATTAAGTATAATATTTTCAATTCATGTTGGTGAAATGAGAGTGTGTCAATTTTTTCTCAAATCCCAACACGGGAATTTCACTTAATTTAATACCCCTGATTAGATAACTTTTGGTGAAATGGAGATATGTGCAAACTTTCTCTTTCCCCTATATTACTCTATCCCTGCAAAAAACAAACCTCATCTTTGCTGACGTCTTTTGTACAAAGCTGTCGACATCCAGGAGCCTGGCTCTGACAGCAAGCAAGCAATCCGTGAAGAGGATTCGGCCTTATCTGTTTTGGAGCGAATGGCCTGGGAGAGACAGAAACTCTTTTCCAATAGCCTGGGGGCAGACTGACAGCGAAAGGTTTTGAAGTTGTTGATGGAAGATGTGGCGGGATAGGTGTGTTGGTCGAGATGTGATGAGCGATACTTCTTTCATTTTCTTGTTCTCCGATTTTCCTTATTTGCAAAGTATTTTTCAGAGGAGATTCTTCGAATAAAGCTTTTCTATCGATAGGAGATTGATCCTTGACTTTTGTGTAACGCGTGACGAACTCTTTTGTACTGTTGGTTTGGAGTCTTCTAGAATTAATGAATTGAGGTCTTCTGATTATCTGGATTTTCTGTGTACTTTGTGGAGTTTGTGAGTAGGCATTTGCTGGAACGATATCAAAATTGAAACTCGAAGGGGGCAAAATCCCTGGAGGAGGAGAGTTTTTGAAATTAGATTTCGGAATTCCACTGTGATCATCCCAAAACTCGGTATTCAACTGGGGTCCTGGATTATTAGATTCAAATCTTTGAAGTGGCTGAAGTTCTGAAGTTTTTGGGAATTCTTCTTGAGAAGATAATCCGCCCGCAGTCCCGGATAAAAGTCTTCCGACTTCCCTCCTTTCGTCGATTCTAGAAACGACACTGAAGAGAGCACTTGCGGGTCTGAGTCTTTCATCGTTAACAGCTTCGACAGCGGATTTCGACAGGGTTCCGGTGGAGTTCCGGAACAACTGGGTCCTGTAGAGCCTCAGGAGCAAGAGAGAGTAGTGGTGACGTTCCTCGGCAGCCATTTTTTCTCGATCGCAATTAGTTCTTTGAGTCAAGAATTTGCAAATCTGAAGTCGAAGTTGAACTTTTCCGGATTTTGGGACTCTTTCCATCATGATGTCCCGGATGTATTCGTTCTTGGACAAGGGAGGATCCATTCTGAGAGACCCCATCATCTCCACCGAGTTCACCCAGGAAGTCCAAACGCAGAGGGGTTCTTGTCTCCTGTCTGAGATTTTTTGTAAAAAAGAATCCAAAAAGAAACTCACTCATTTGGATGATAGTACCTAAACTGGCACAACATTGTAGTAAAAAGTTGTTTTCTGTCAGTATGAATCCGGTCACGTAGGTCCTTCTGCCTTTGAAGGCGATAAAGTGCGATGTCTGCGTGCAAGTACTATTCCATTCGCAGGATTCTGTGCATCCATAGTGTCCGAAGGGGGCGCAGACGGCTTTCCCGCTCTCGACGGAGTACAACTTCAATCCAAGGTTACATTGGACAGATCCAAAAACTTGGTTTGTCCAATTTAGGAAAAAAAGGAAAACTGGTATGAAAAAAGAAAGACCCATGGTTGGAGGATAAAGTGACCCAAGTTCGACTCTGAAAAAATAATGGGATTAGTTTTTTGAATATTGTAAGAATAAAATGTAGGGCAGATTTTTAGGACCTTTATTGATAGGATTCTCAGGAAAAAAATCGCGAAAATGAAAACAAATCCGATGCTATGGAACACGAAACTGATTCTTGTCGCGAAAATTCCAGTGATTACGAAACTGTTAATATTTAGTAGAACCGAGAATAGTCTAAGTTAATTGAACAACTAAGCAAAGTCGATTTTCATAACGAAACTTGAAAATCACGACGACTTCGCTTGTTTCCCAGCACAAAGGGTTCAAAATGGAAACTGATTCGGATATAGAATAGAAGCCGAATTTAAATAATTTATAGTTATGATATTCCTTCCTAGAAGTACCACCATTGGGGGCGTGATTGTTATAAGATAAACCTGTTGCCAGAAAATACCCCCTCGATCGAGTTCTGAAAGAAATCGCAAGTAAAATCTTCAGTTACATCTGGCCTAACGTAGGAATTTAAAAAGTGGATAATTTCCAAGGAAAACCAGCCTATTTTGGTCATTGCTCATTTGTTTGCAAAAAAGGAAAACCTGCCGGAGAGAAAGTCGCTTTATGTGGATAAGCCACGAGGATCAATGACACGGAAAAATGGATTTCTAGCGCTCTTTTTTTAATCAAAATGATGGTCAGAGTTTTAAGTTGAAATCTGAACTTCTTGCATTTGTAAAAACATTTTTCGCATTGAGATAAATGATTTTAAAAGGTTTTGCATTAAGACAAATGGTTTTTAAAAATTCCCGAATTAAGACAAAGTTCATTATAAAATTTTCTCGCTTAGATGTGACTGTCGCAACTTTGCAAAACACAGTAACAAATAGTAATATAAAGGAATACCATAGCACAGAAAATCTAAAATATATCTTACCGAAAAGAGAAATTTGGATCTTAAGTTCAAACTTTGATCTTCTATTGTGACAAAACGGAGCATAGATTATGCAAAATAAGGGTGTTTTTCGGAAAGGGAATCTCGGCGGGATATAAATTCTGAAGCCAAATTTATATTTTGAAAAGAAAAAGCGGAGAAACTGAGGCAGATTTGCGGGTCAACTGCCCTCGAATTCAGAATTTTCATTTTTGATCCTGAATTCTCATTTTGATCCGAACGCGGAAATGAATAAATCAAAGAAATTAATTTCTATCTTCAGGAAATTATGAATGTTTGTTTTCATTTCAGACAATTCTGAATCCAAGGAAATTGAATTTGTTCTATTTCGAAAGCAGTTGAACTTCTTGTCGCAAAACAATATAGAGGGTATTAGAAGTCGTATTGATGTCACTGTAATACTAATCTGCGCAAAAAAGGTTTAAAAACTATCTTGAAACGAATTGTGGAATTTTCCACTTCAGATCGACCATTATGAAATTTTTCACTTAAAAACGGCTATTATGAAATTTAGTGCTTTCTTTATTCTCCAAGAATTCAAAAACAATCCAATAAAATCGGAAAAACCTCGGAAACTTATAAAATTTTTTAAAATTTATCCGATGATCGTAAACAAGAAAATTAATCCACAAAATGTTCTTTAACTTGATCCAATGACCGTAAAACAAGAAAAATTAGCCCAAAAATTGTTTTGATTTACCTGGATATCGTAAAGAATGAAAATTATTTTTGGAAATATTAAAAGCTATCTAGATATCGCAAAACGAGGGGACTATTCTAAAGAAGTCTTCAATCTATCTGCAAAATGAAAATTATTTTAAAAAATATGCTTCGGCTTAATCCAATGATCGGGAAAAAAGTTAATTCAAAAAAATTTGGTTTATCTTTGAAACAAGGAAATTAGTCAAAAAAAAGTATTCTTCAAATTTGTCCAATAATCGCAGAAAAATGTTGTTCAACTTCATCCGATAATTGTAACGAAACATAAATCATAAAAAAAGTTCTTCAACTTGATTCAATGAATGTAAAAAAAATTAATTCAAAGACTTCTTAGTTTATCCAATAATCGCGAAACAAGGAAAATAACCAGAAAAATTTTCTGTTTTGCTCAATATAAAAAATGAAAATTACTCGAAAATTTTCCAGTTTATCTCAATAATTGTGGAAAAGTAAATTGGTTGAAAAAGATATCCAACTTTGTCTAGCAGTCATAAAAAAGTTGAACTTTTCTTGATCCAAATTCAGAAAAAAATTTGAATCATAAAAAATCTCAAATAGTTCAAAAACTTCTTGTTTGTATACCCTGAGGCAGGGATCAGGATAAATTGGAGACTTACAATCTCGTACGGATCCCCGGATCGATAAAAAAGGGCTTATCCAGGAAGAGGACGACCCGTTTAAGACCTGGAAAATACGGAAAGTGGGGGACTAGGAAGATTTGAAGAGGGATGCGCGAGACTAATCCCCCGAGGGTTCAAGGTTAAATGCCCTGAGGGTTCAACATTTTTCGGAAAGAGTAATTTGAAATTGTAGACTTGAGATTTAGAGGTAATCAGACAAACAAAAATTTTATGGACAATTTATTGTTCACTATTTTTTTTCGAACTTGGGTGATTGAGTCCGCGGGGAAAATACGAACCGACATGTGACAATTTTACGCTGTGGATACTGAAGCCTTATTTTTGTATATTCAATTTCCAATTTCCAAATGTCCACCCAAAATCCAAGATTCATCCTTAATCTCAAGTTCAAACGATCAATCCATGGAGCACAAAAAGTAACACACAGTGAGTCCATAATATTAATGAACCTGATTTTTATTTTTGTATCGGACTCCACCTTAATCTTAATGTAATTCTGACTCGGCGGACGCTTCCGATGAATGAATCTAATCTTACGCAATCTCAAAATCCAAAAAATCTGGAAAGGGATAATTACCTCTGGAGCCAAATCTCATGTCTCAACTGGTTTTCCTAAATTTGCAAATTATAATTTTTTCGTCATTTTTCACGGTTGAAAGACTAATAGCCACAAAAGTTGTTTTATTTTTTTTGGAAAAGATAACGCCAGACACCTAAAAACTGCCTCAAGGGATAAATGATTTTTGACATCGAAAATTGGCGATTTGTCAGGGGATAAACCGTGAAATTGAAAAATCAACTTTCCTTTATAAGAAAAACAAAAAATAATAAAAGTGAAAAATCGGAAAAATAATGAAATTCAAAAAATCATTGCAAAAAGACAAATTGAAAATAGTAGGATTTTATAAAAAATGGAAAAACAACAAAATGTATTTTAAAAATTGTCTCAAAAAATCTATAAATATGAAGTTTTTTATACTAAAAATTAATTTTTTCAGGCGAGTGGAACTGAACTAGGCGAGTTGGATTTTGATTCGGGAAATCAAGAATCCGGAGCCTGGGATGCCGAGATGGATTTGAACGAGGTGGATCAAGTCTACAAGGCCCAGAAACAGAAAGAAAGAGAAGAGAAGCAGAAACAACGACTCCTCGAGCACGAAAGAAGACTCCAACAGAAAAAGATGAAAGTTTAAGGAACATAATATCTCTTATTATTTATTCTAAACAAGGTGTCACTTTATTTATTCAGAAATAAACATTAATAAAAAAAATTAATTCAGCCTTTAAGAAACTTGAAATTTTTTTATTTAAAAAGACAGAAATTACTTTTAAGAAAAATTTTAAAGATTTTAGATTAAGAAGTTTATTTTACTGACTGATTAATCTTAATCTAATTTAAATTTAAAGAGAAGCTGCTTTTGTGACGTTGAAACAGTCAGAATGGACGAACCAAACTCCGTTGTCCTTCTTCCAGACTTGGAGATAGGTTCCGCTCTCGGTTCCCTTGGATCCGTTCAGATGATAGGAACCTCTCTCGTAAGCGAAGTTCTCACAACCACATCCATTGACTTCCTCGGTGATGATCTGAGCCGTGGCAACTCCATCCTTCATATCCGCCTTAAAGTACTCCTCGATCCCTGCACGTCCTGAAAAAAAGTTTACTTTTTCTTTATTCTCCCAAGATGGGGGATTTGAGGGATTTAGAGGTCTAAGGGGACTGAGAAGTATTAAACAAGACAAAGGATCAAGGGACAGAATGTCGAGGTACCAATGGTAAGGGATGTGATAGGTGATAACGGGAGGAAGAAACGCACCTTTGACGGGGTGGTGACCGTTGGGCATAAAGTACCCATCGGGGTGGTAGATCTCAGCGGCCTTGGCAGTATCTCCTGCGTTGAAAGCTCTCATGAAGTCCTCCTGACGACCTTTGATTTCTTGGAAAAGTGCTAAAAAAACACATTAACGTAACTATGTTTAATTCCAAAGAAAATTTTAAAACTATTTCTTAATTTAAGAATTTGAAAGCCTTTTACCCATGTTCATATTTTCTAAAATAGTAGAATTAAGTGGAATATGTTGAAATAAATTCATAGAATCCATGGATTTTCCATTAGTAGAAAAATTTCTAGGTTCTAATGGTAAGGGTCTTTTAAATTCAGGATTCATCATAAAAATTTTCAAAAAACTAAAAAACTCTTAAAAAAATATAAAAACTCACTTGTGTTCATTTTTCAACAGCTGGAAATGACAGATCTCAGAATCTCTAGTGGCCTTCGTCATCATCCTCCTCCGTCCAGGAAACCATTTTCCACCCAAGAAAACATTTTCCTTTCAGGAAATCATTTTCTATCCAAAACAATATCTTCCACTCAGAAATACATCTCTCATTCAGGAAACCATTTTCCAGTTAAGAGGATATTTTCTTTTCAAAAAATTATTTTCCACCCAAGAAACTTCCGATTCGCCTCCGGTTATTTTCTCGATACAGCAAAAATACCAAAAATACAGAAAAAATTGCATTTTTCCAAACAAAGAAAGATTATATTTTATTTTTCAAACAAAAAAATTACAAATCATACATATTATGTTTTAAAAATCTGATCGTAGCAATATGCTAAAAACCAGAAAACTGTTCTTGTGAGGAATTTTTTCTCCATATTAAAAATGGCTAGGAAATATGCCGAGAAATCAGGAGATACACGTTTCATTTTACGGCGTCCAAAAATAAAGCAAAGAACTGAATTAAAATATCTGCATATGCACGATTTGACACCGAACTCGATTTCTGGTACTATCGAAAACGAAGATGATCCCATCTTTTAGTACTGTCGACAAGACAACTCCATATTAGTACTATCAAAAAGATAATCTCACTCTTAGTACTACTACCGATGAAGTCACCATTATCTTCCAGCACCATCGAAAACAGATTCCTTCATCTTCTAGTACCATTGGCAATGAAGATAAGAAGTCGGCACGAACCCTTCCACCTTTGTTGCCAAGTGCCTAATTCGAGTCCAGCCATCACCTTCGTCTTTTTCCAGCAAAAGCATCTCATCTCCTTCTCTCATCGTAACAGTTGTACCATCATTTCCACCTTCAAAAGGATATAAAGCTTTACATGTTCCTAGCGCCGGCAAATCAAATTCCTCATAATTTCCGTTGGTTTCATGTTGCTGAGATGGCAAATTTGGTCTTGGAGGACTTGCTTCCTTCAAAGCAATTGGTGCTTGTTTAACTGAAATATAAACATTAAACCCGAACTTTCAAAAAAAAATTACCAAATCCATTTGTTCCCGGATTAGAAGGAAGCGTTTTCTTCGATGCAAATCCACTTGATCCTTCACTCGAAACAGATTCTTCCGAATATGAAGTCCTGTTTGTATTTGCTGCTGACGAAATTCCACTGCTAGATACTCTCGGAGACGATGTATTAGACCCAGCATTGTAAAATTTCAACGAATCTCCACTATGAATACTTGCGTTTTTCATCTCCACTTGGATTTGGTCAAGTAGCGACTAAAATATTTTTTTAAATTCCAGAGATAGGAAATAAAACTCACCCTATATTTCGATACTTCTGTTTGCACTTTTGCTATATGTGATTTATATTCAGCAATTTTCGGTTCAACGTCTTTCGGATTTCCTAACTTGTTGTTTTGAGTATAAACATCTCTCATCTTCTCGACTCCTGCCAAGGAATTCGCCAATTTACTATGTTCATTATCAAGTTCTTCTAACTTCTGCTGTATCTTCCTACATCTTTGTTGAGGCGGTAAATTGCCGTAATCCCCTGTGTTGCCATTCGTCTTACTTGGTTTTTCTCCAGATCCTCCGAAAAGTTTCTGGTGCATGGATTGCCTCCTTCCTATGGCCTTCCCCGTGGTACCATTTTTCTGACTCCCCATCGTTCCTTTCTTAATTGATACAGAATCAGATCCATCTCCTCCTCCTCCTACTGTATTCGCCGGATCTCCGAGATCTTCAAATCCATAGTCTTCAGGAATCGGGTAACCACTCACATTCTGATCTACTACAACTTGCGTATCAAAGTCCGGATTAGTAGATATAACTCCTTTCATCATCTCATCATAGCATGCTTGGATAATTTTCACAACACTAGTTTCCGCTTCTATCGTTTTCTGCATTGCCAACTTCGTTTCATTAATCCTCTCAATATCCGCCGCTTTCATCGCCATCAATAAAGCCGGCAATTTAACTTCGTAATACTCATGCTTCGTCCTATTCGCTATTTCCAAAGCATGAGCGTATCCTTGCTTCGCTTCTTCACACATATGGCATTTTGCTATTGCCGCATTCTTAGATTTCTCCACTTCTGCTCTCGATAAATCCATATTCTTATCATTCTTTAAGTATTTAATATGAGCCGCTTCTGCTTCCTTGAAAACTTTCGCATACTGCTTCTGAGCTTTCTCCATATTTTCCACCGTTCTTGCCAAAACCACATTCAAACTTTGCAAATCTTGAAGGTGGCTCTTCCTCACTTGTCTCAAGTTCAACGCCTTCTGCGTCACACCTGGATGAATGTCCTTCCTCAATCTATCCGCTATCACCTCATGTTGTCCAGCAAGTGATTCTAACTCATGTAGCATCGTATTAAAAGTGTTAATATACGTAAAACCTTTCGCTTCATCATCTTTCTTTTTCCCTAAATTTTTCTTCGCTAAATTCCTCAATTTAGTCGCATATTCTTCTTCTATCAAGGCTCTTTCCTTAACAAAAGCTCCATATTTTTCGAAAAACTCGATTCCTCTCTGGGTATGAAGAGAAACTGCTTCAGTTTGGTCCTGAAAATAAACATAAATTCCATCATAAGATCATTTCAAAAACTAATTTTTGTTATCTGAATTTAAAAAAAACTGTTTTCAATAAGAAATTATTATTTTTAATAAAACCCCTTCTCACAGGATTGTAATGAACCGGTTGATGGTTTGACTGTGTTCCTTCCGTTAGCCTAGAATAAAGAGCCGAACAGGAATTAGAGAGCTCAGATCCAAGAGACGAAAGAGACAGTTTCTGCGCTTTTAGTGCCAGCTTCTGTGCTCGCCTAATTGTCCCCATCTCCGAATTCTGGATGAAATTGCTATTCGGTCTTTTAGCATTTTTCTTTGGGAAAAAATGAGGTTCTTCATGAGCCATTATAGGAATATCGTTTTTACGATTTATATCAGAATAAAACGAATCAAAAGAAGAAAATGATGATAACGACGACGGCGGACGATGGATCATTACGATCAAATATCCTCGTGTTTGAATTCTCAATATAAAACTAAAAATAAATCAGAATAAAATTATTGTAAACCGTTTTCAGTCAATGAAACAAACAAACAAGCAGTCAAGTGGTCAAGTTGGTAAATTTTGGACACACTTTCGCGAATGAGAAACACGCAAGATTTTGCTACCGGTCAACAACAAGAAAGAAGAACGATCGTCAGGCTCGCTTTCGAATAATAATCCAAAATCTCTCGCGCAAAACCCACAGCTGCTCACAAAAGAGCTTAGTTACAGGTGAGAGAGGAAATCTAATGCCAAAAAAGGAATTATCCTAAAAAATTTTCAAAAAACATATCTAACTTGATTAAAAATGGATGAAACATTTCTACACAAAGAACTTTTCCGAAAATCATTGTGAAGGTCCATATACAACAGGATTAAGGTGACATTAATGATCAAGTATTAAGAAACTATTTGAGGGATTCCTAAATAAAGATTTTCAAAAATCCATATCCAACTCAAGATAAAGAGAATTCCTAATATCCAAAAAGAAAGCATTCAAAACCTTCACAACTTACGTCCTAATTGAATTCTCAGTGAAAGCAGAAATCCAACACCGAAACGAGAGCTTCAAAAAGATTTTTTACAAAAATTTACACGTTATTCTAAGCGAGAGCAGAAATTTAATACAAGGGAAATTTTCAGAAATTTGTAGAAATTTATGTTCAAAAGTCCAACTGAGTTTCATGAGGGATCCATAATAATAAAAACCAAATTTACATAAAAATAAAATTCCGCTAATCGTAAACATTCTTTAAAACAAGTTTTTCTGGTCATTTTAAAAACCGATCCGAAGATGTATCTCCGTTCAAAAAAATATGAAAGGATAACTGACAGTCACAAAAACAGAAATTATCCGAAAAAGAAAATGTCAAATGTTCTCAAGGTTTCCGTAAAAACCATTTTCCCTCAAAAAATGCGTGGAACCTTCGTTCCAATCTATAAGCTAAGGAATCGGGGTTAAAAATAAAGTTTAAAAACATCTATGATACAAGAATTTTTCAATGAACAACACCGATCCGGATTATCCCGAAATACTTTATTTCTTTTACAAAAACTCTTTAGAATTTTTTCGGGATCATGAACATGGAGAATCTTTCAAAACATCAAGCATATCCTCGAAAATTTTAAGACGAACAAAAATGCAACTAGATCAAGTGAGCTCTCCAATTCAAAAATCTCTTCAAAAATCACATATTGGTTTCAATTTTTTTCTAAAATAAAAGGGAATCCAGTCACTTGAGATCCAAACAGAGTCCCGATCAACAATCTCAACCTCAAGAAGGGTCAAAATAAAAGTTAAAAAACTCCAAATTTAAATCAAAAACTTTTCGAAAAAGTCTACAATACAATAAAAAACGAAAATTCGAATTAGATAAACTTTGGGGTTTTAAAGCCTAAGATTAAGAAAATTAAACATACCCATAGTCTACCCCAGGAACCGTCGTGGACAGCCATCACGGAAAAAATTAAAATTCTTTAATCACCTGTAAACTTTGGCAATCGAAAACTCTTTAAACATGAGGTTAATATCCTGAAAAAAATCATTAAAAATCTGTGTCATCCGGAAAAACAAAAAAGGTCGCGTAAATAAGATCAAATTTAAAAAACCCTTGAGGAACAGATAAAGAGAAAGGAGAATTACCAAAGTTCAGAAAAACCGTGAGAAATAAATACAAAAAAGAGAATTACACGGAGGATAATCTTGGGAGTTTCGTATGAGGAAAAGTTCTCCGAAACAAAGAATTCGCGAGGAAAAAATAACAAATCTCGACGTAACGTAATGAACTTGAATCTTCATCAATCACTCTTCCCCCAATCGATACAACAACCACGAGCAAGAACAAGAGAGGTATCTCTCCTTTTCGGTTGCAAAGCACGGCCATCAGATACAAACTAGGCTTGCTTCTATACACACATCGCTCAATCGTTCTCGCGCAATTCCACAATTGCAAAAATCCGCGAAAAATGTACGAAAAAGATGAGTAAGAAGGAAGGTTTCGATCATAAAGGATGAATAGACACGTGCATAGGACGTCCGTTACAAAACAATTCACACAATAAGCAGTTTGAACCTTTTCTCCTTCCATATTCACACCATTGTCCATATTAATTCGTCATATTTAAATAAGAATAAAAAGAAGAATATAAAAACCTCAATTTAGCGGAAAATTTACGTCATTAATATTAATACCCTCAGAATTAAGTAACCCAAATATCCTCCTTCTGCACTTTCTACCCATACTGGTGTTTCTAAAATCCCAATATTCAACTTGAAAGTAGAAATACAAACAAACTCAATTTTTGGGGAAAATTCTAGTTGATACCCCAAAATTTAATATTTTCAACTTCCACTTCAAATTTCCACTAACATCCTCATCGTTCTAACATTTAACCTAAAAAATAGAAATATAAACAAAAACGTTTCAAACTCGTTGAAAATTCTTTTCAGTCAATGTTCTTGAAAAAAAGTAACTGTCACCAGCTGCATAAAAAATATGGAAAGTCATTTGAAGGTCAATGAGTCCCCGCAGGATATTCTATTGATCGCACATCACGATAGACTCCAAGACAAAACTGACATAATATCAAGACTACGCGTCACAAAAACCCAATATCCTGTTAGTGAAATACCAGAATAAACTTCGAGATAAAAAAGATACAACACCGCATTAATCGTACATTAAAATCCTCAAAAAGACATCCAGTCCATCATGCATCACAAAAACAAAAATTAAGAACCTTAAATTCAATCCACATCATCAAAAATTCCAAAACGAAAAAACCTGACGTCCGTTCTTCTCAAATGTAAAAATCCAAAATACGAAGATCTTGTACACTATCGATTATGAGTCACAAAAGATTTCATAATGAGAAGATGTAGTAAACTATTGATTACAAGTCGCCATAAATTTAAAAACAAGACATGACATTACGGATACTCCTTTCACGAAGAACCCAATTCAGTCGATAGAGCAGTTTGTCGCGCAATGTCATCTTCAATCGGTCGATCGGAAGGAAATCGCAATGAGGCCATGGAGAAATAAATTTATTCAAACGACAAGAATCGGCGTAATCCAGAAAACTTTGCAAGTCAAAAAACACAAGATTCTTCGCTATCAAAAAAATAAAATTCTTCGTGTTTTGAAAAAATCTTTAATGTCAAAAGTGGAAATTTTCCAGGACGTAAAAAATAAAGTTCTTTCGATGTTACAAAAATGCAAGATTTTTCAATTTCACAACACAAGTTTTCAAATTAGAAGATGTAGAATTTCCCAAGACTAAACATTTGAAGACGGAAGAGGATCCAAGTTTGTCAACAAATGTGCGAAAAAATCCAGAATAATCCGACAGGTTGATAAAAATTTGTTTGAGAAAACTATTTAATCGATTTTTTGAGGAAAAAATTTCTAAAGATGAGTCACTAAAATAAGCAAGGAGTGTTGGAACTCCATTTGGAATCAATAAACAAAAAGTTCCAGATCGGGATTTGGGACCAATGATCAATTAGAAAAAGTACTCAAGTGGAGATTTGGAATCAATAAAGAATGAGAAAAAGCCCCCGTATCGAGATTTCAGGCACCTGTTCCATAGTGGTCAAAACGGCACGAAAAAGACTGGACAGCTGGCTGAATATAACATAAAAACCTCCATTTGCACAGCTAGTTTCAATTAAAATCAACCATTTTTCGAAATCCAGTCAATCAAAACAAAAATCAGTCTTCTGGATAAATCAGAGAATCAGTATTTTTAGACAAAATAACATGTCCATCTAGATAAAACAGAAGGTCGTTGTTTTCAAATGAAACAAAAATTGGACTTGGGATAAATCAAACAAATTTCTAGGATTTATCTCGACCAATGCTCGAGTGGGAAATGCATTACATCTTTCGAACAACAACATCGAAAAAGCTGTTCGCGATAAGATAAGACTGCGAAAATATGATTCACCCGAAAATTCCAGTACGCAAGAGTCCACAGGATTGTTTTTTTAAAAATTCAATACATAGAAAAGCACGATCCAGAGTCCAAATCACGGAAACTGTCGAAAAAGGAGTTCAACGTGAAGAAGCGAAATTTACGACTTTCAAAGACCAATAAAAAGCGCATTCAAAACCAGATTTGATAAGTGGAACAATGGGATCGAAAGTCTTTAAATGTTGTCGAAACTTGTATCTGAGGGATAAATTAATGGATCAAATATAATCATCGTTGCAGCGCTTCCACAAGAGAAGATTTATCACATGGAAGATGATTCACAATCAGTAAACATTGCGTAAACCCATACCTAAAAGAGTCTGAAATGCGGAAAAGGATTCAGTTGGTAAATATCACAAAAATATGTGCAAAGAAACACTCCATATGTAGAAAGCAGTCTATAGCCAAGGAATATCATGAAAGCACGTTCCAAAAGGGAATCTGATATATAAAAGGCAAGATTTGTAGTTTTCAAATATAATGGAACACCGCATTAAGAGCATTAAGTACATGAAAAACGTTTATAATCCCCAAATATCGCAGACATAGATGTGCACAAAGGATGTCCGATATATGAATTTAGAACAGTTAAATACCGCAGAAATCTGTGTTTAAAGCGAAATTCGAAGTGTGGGAAGGAAAGATTGGCAATTCCAAATATGAATAAAACAATGCGTAATACGTAAACACTAATTTAGAGGAACGCTCCACATACGAATAAAACAACCGGAGATTCGTAAATATCACGGGAATTCAGCTTCGATATATGAAAAGTCACAGTCCGGAGTCCCTAGATATCGCGGAAACTCGCATCTAAGGGAAATTTCGATATATGGAAGACAATTCGCAATTTGTGAATACAGAAAAGTGCACATACAAAGGAAATTCGATATATGAAAAGACACAATTCAGAACCTTCAAATATCACGGAAATTCATGCATGAATCCTGACTCAACAAGACAGTCATCCCGGAAAGGGCCAAAGCTGCCATCTGCCGCCAATCGATGCGGCCACCGCGCGGATGCAAATTGGATCCCGAGGACGGGGTGGAAGTCCCTTAGATTTTTATGAAATCGAAAAGGAAATGACAAACAGAGAGACTTGAAGCTAACGAACTGCAAAATGAACAAGCTTGCAGCATAAACAATAGTTTTGGAGAAAATTACGAAATAATGCCAAAGGCAAAAAAGTTTTTGACGAAGTTGGCGGCAAAAATCTTCCAAGTATTTTGAAATTGAATTTCGAAGTTGCCAGACATGACACTGCGATTGTGGACAATGCGCCAGAGCGAGTTCGTTTGACTGGCCAGTTATTTTTTTCTCGACAATTCTGTCCGTATTCCCCCAAAATTCTTTGTGAACTTCGTACTTTTTATATTTCAATCATATTATTAAAAAAGGTTAAAGAGGCTTTGAAATCAGATCCCAAATTTGTCTGAGGGGGTTCACTTGACTGACCGGTCATTTTTTTTATTAAAGATCCTTCGTAAAGCGTAATTTTTTTCAATCACTAGCGCAAGAATACTTTTTAAAAAATTTGAAATTAGATCTCGAAATTCCCTGCAAGGGTTAGTTTGATTCGTCAGTTGCTTTTCTTCTAAATTTTTGGTTAAAATCTATTATGAATTTCATAATTCTCATATCCTAATCGCACTAGTGCAGAAATAAGAATGTTTGAAAGAAATTTGAAATTGAATTTTTAAAGACCCGACGGATTGTGGACAAGACCAGGACAGATTTCTCTGAATGGTCTATTGATTCGGGGTTTTTGGAATCATAAAACCAGCTTATTTTATTATACTATAATCATTGTAAAAACAAAAAATATTTGTGCAGCTAAATTTCAAAATCACCAAGTTTCTTTCGAAGATTGAACAAAGTATCGAAGCAAATTCTTCTAGTCCATTACTCCAAAATTTCCGGAATTATTAAAATCTATCAGCTTTTTGATCCTAATCCTCTTATCACACCATAAAGACAAAAACTAATAGGATTTAGAAATTAAGTCTTAAATTCACCGAATTTACTGCAAAAAAAGTTCTGACAAAGAAACTAGGCGAGTTCCAGACTGGTCCGTCGTCTTTTTCTTCGAGAATTTTTGCAATCACCAAGATTACTTACAATTTTTTATCCTAACCCTCTTATTATGCTACAAGAACTAAGGGGATTTAAGTAAAAAGTAATAATTTTGAAGCTAAATTCTACTACCGATTTTTCCCAAGAAAGTTTAGATAAAGTACCAAAGTGAATTTTCCGGCCATTCCCGACTCAGTTTCCATCAAAATCAGTTATCAACTTTATTATCTGTTTGCAATATACCCTAAGTAAAAAAGTTGCTGATTCATCTAGATGAAACTAACGTCGTTTTCGGTGACACCATAAATTAGTTCTCCTTGGATCTGAAAATCTTTTTTTATTTTTTTATATAGAAATTATCCTTACAGGAACGATTTCTTTCGTAAACTGCAGAAAATGCTCGCTTTTTTCAATGTCAGCTTCGGGAGCGACTTTTTTCAGGAGATCGAGAGTTCCGGAAGAGCTGTAAAAAGCCAGCCTTATTCTCCGGAAGTTACTCAAATCTGGAATCGATTTCAGAGCCTCCAAAAACAGGGCTTCAGCGACCGGGAGACTCGTTGCATAAAACGGACCAGTATAGAGTGTTTTCATCGAGAGGTTGGCTCGGATGAGACAGAACCCAGAAACAGAGGAATCCGGATTAACTGCGATCTAGAAAATTTCTATAACTTCCAAATTCCAGGAATTCATATATCAAGTTCTTTCAAGTCTCGAAGATTGATATATCAATTGCTTTAAATCTAGGAAACTACCTTAAAATATGAGTTTTCCTGAGTACAGAAGAGCTTGAGGAATTTGTCACGTTGAGTGAATTTCAGCATTTTCCTGTCGAAATCAAACACTTGCTTCCAATCATCCGTCTCTGGATTCTTGATCACTTCTGGGATTTCAACCACCTTCTTCAGATCAATTTCGGAAATCTCAAATTCAACATCGGTCATATTGTCCTCAGGAATGATGGAAAATCCAAAACGACTACTGTATTTTGGGGACATGGAGGGGACTGCGATGAGGGACTTGTTCTCGAGCCCCACTTCTTTCCCCATGACGAGATTCGACAAAACCAAGCCTATGTTTTGTCCTCTGTATTCGGGATCGACGCAGACCATCCCGTTGCAAGTTAAAAAGGGATTTCCATCGAGAGTCCTGTAATCCACGCCACTAGCAGATCCCACAGCTTTGTTCTTTTCGACATCAACAGCGACGTAGAGAACGAAATCTTCTCCGAATCCTTGTCTCCAGATATCGTAGTCGTTGGGGGTGTTGAACCACTTCTCGATGTCCGTCACGAGATGGAAGATGTCCTTCCAGTAAGACTCATCTGGGGGATTTTTGAGGATTTTGATATTCGAGGGAAGTGACATCGAAAAAGTAGTTATAGAAATCTGTAAATGTATAAATAGAAGAATATATGAAAGTATAGAAACATGCAAAAGGAAAAATGAATGTCGTTCCATAAAATATCTCGACGCGAATTATCAGTCAAGAAATCTTTGGTTTCAATTTTTTTTGAAATTATCTGCACAGAGATGAAACCGTTTTCGCAAGTTTTTCAGCACGAATTTTTGAGATTTCCAATTTTAGGCTGTTCTAAAAATTGTTCATTGAATCCTGAAAGTTTCTCGAAAAGATTAACTGTTTTGCAAAAATTCTCTGTGATAGATTGTCAATTTTATCAGCACAAGACCCAATTTTCATTGAAAATCACCAAGTTGATCATTGATTATTAATGGTTAACAACTAATAATACACAATTAATAATTAGAACTGACAATTTCAAGTTTAAAAATCTTCTCTTTGGAAAATGAAAGACTTTGGAATTAAAAGAATGAAGATTTCAGAAGATTAGCAGCTCTGTTAACAATTAAATAATAATTAACTATTGGTTTTCAAATCTTCGGTTGCAAGATCCAACCAAGATGTCGATTTCCTCGCAGGAGGCGGTGGGGAGGTACATTTTCGCGAATTCACAGTTGTTGTGGACCCATTCCAAGGGGTTGCTAACTCCATATTGATCCGCGTAGTGCTTGATCTGGGAGCAGTGTTCTGGGGATAACACTAGGGGTCTGTTCTGGCTGTCTCTCTTCGCTGTGGCTACTTCTGGGGGAAGTGTAGTGGTTGCTACAGTTTGGAAAACAGAAGGCTCAGCTTTCGGAAGATGGATCTGCCTCAGTTTCGGTCTGTTGATAGGGGGTGAGGGGGTCAGAGGGGCGACTGTCACGAGTCTGTCTCGATGTTGTTGCTGCTGGCCTTGGTATGAGTTCACCGGGAACTCTACTGACGCTTCGTCCTCTGAAATCGTTTCGAAGGCTGGTTCCTAAAAGATGAAATTATTCGAAAAATTAGGGATAATTTTTTTGTTTCGGAAGATCCTAAGTTTGCAAAATCAAGGTTAATTTTTTTGGTGGAAATTGGAATTACCTCTTTGAAGGATTCTGGTTTCCTGGTCACAATTGTAGGGGAAAGAACAGGACGTACTGTAGCCGGGGATGGGGTTACAAGGGAGTTATCTTCGGAATTTTCATTAACCTCCATAGCTTCAATAGCTTCTTCGTCGTCTTCGAAGACAAACTTATTGAGACTCGGTTGGGGTTGCTTGGTTGCTGGCATCTGAGTCAAAGCTTCTTCTTCTTCTTCGACAGCAAAGCACTTGTATTTTTTGGGTTTCCTCTTGTTCTTTACATTTCCGGAATCACCGTTAACCAAATCCCTGAACTCTTCGACCTTCTGTTTCTTGTCCTGAAGCAAACCCGCAGACCCTGAAGGAGCAGCTTCTAGGATCAAGAAGGTAGCAAATAAGACAAAAGTTAAAACAATTATTTTAGACATAGAAAATCCTTCAGGTATAAATGAAATTAATTCGGAAAAGGAAGAAGACTCAAGTGATTGACCCAAATCAAATGAAATTTAAGGATTTCTCCTGTGGCTATTTCTGCTTTCTCTTAATCTTGCGCAATCCCGCCCAAACGAGAGCGAAATCCAGGTCAGCTTTCACTCCAAAAAAATCAATGTAAAACAAAAATAATCTTTAGCGGAGAATATGAAGTTTCGGAAAAAAATAATGAATTCATTTTTCAGAGGGAAATTTAAAGATAAATGGATGCAAAAACTGAAAGGAATTAGGTCCCATTTGAAATTCCCTGAAAATTAAAGTAATCGAATGTGGATCCAGGGCGAGTGGATCGTAGCGCTGAAATTAGTTCGAAGAGAGAATAGTTATCTCTCGTAACGAAATTCCTTAAACATCAGAATTCTATTATTTATATTCAGGGCGAGC
>VOSG01000091.1:53835-77947 GCA_009761265.1 Halicephalobus sp. NKZ332
GTGGGATACGATTTATGTTTGTTTGCAGATCTGTGAGCCAGCGACATTGGGACAGGGTTCGTCAGATCACCAAGACCCCTCCAGCCACTCCTGCTCTGGTGAAAAATGTGGTGTCTCCGGAACCAAGTACTCCGAGACTTCAGCCCACGTCTATCTTGAAGTCTAATAAGAGGGAGTCGAGACTGAAGAGTTCGATCAAAAAGGGACGTCTGCAATTCGATGACACTTTGTCGGAAGTGAGGTCGATTCCAAACAGATTTGAGCAAAGAGCTCAGCAGCCGGATCACTTTACGATGGATGATAGTGTGACATCGGAGTCGGATATTGGTCTTGGAGAACCAATAGATTGTTACGAAGAAGATCCACAAGAACTGGATACAGGTATTTCTCCTATGATCTTGAACCTAGACGACGACAATGAGGAAGCTGTTTCGGCAGAGGATTTCTTGAAGGACGAAACTCCGACAGAACCCGAAGAGGTTGAAGAACCTGAAGCCAAAAAGACGAAGATCGATGAAACTGAAGAGGCGGATGTCGAGATGGAAGATATCGGGCAAGAAACAAAGGTTTTGGAGAAAAGTATTGAGTATCAAGCAGAGGAGGACGTCGAGCCGACGATTATCGAAAGAAGCATCGAGTACCAGTCTGAGGAAGATGTCGTTTCTGATAGTGAAGAAGTTGTTTCTAGTAGTACTAACTCTCCGAAAGCGAAATCTCATGTCGAAGAAACGGGAAGAACTTCTAATCCAGGGTCTCCGAAGACCAAGAATGTGACTGTGAATGAGGAACGTTCTGCGGATATTGTGTCTGGTCAGGATGATTCCGTTCCTCATGACTCGGAAGGTGTTCATGCCGCTCAATCTTCGGAAAGCATCAACGAAGAAAGAGAAACAGGGAAGAGTGCTGATGATACCACAGCTTCTCAAGATGCGGCTCTCTCGACGACTACTCGTAACTGGCTCGCTGCTGTCAAACGTCCAACAAGAGCGGGTAGAAGAGGAGCGGGAGTTGAAGAAAACGCTAAGAATACACGTAGAATGACGAGGGCCTCGAGTACGTCAAGCAATCAGGAATCTGATGAACATTCTGTTGTTCCTTCTTCTGCGAGAAGATCGACTAGAGTTAGAAAATCTCCGGCTAAAAATATCCAGAAAGTGGTAGAAGCGCCGACCGATGAAGAATCTGGTGTTCGGTCCCCTGTTAAAGAAGTGGCTGAAGAAGCTCCGATCAGTGTTCAGAAATCTCCAGCTAAAGGCCGTCGAGGAACGAGAGCTTCGAGTGCGGCAAGTAGTCAAGAATCAGAACCCCATTCCCCTGTCAAAAGAGCAGAGAATGGAGGTTCAATTGGTGGTCAAAAGTCTCCGGCGAAAGGTCGCAGAGCAACGAGAGCATCGAGTGTAGCAAGTAATCAAGAAGCAGATACTTCTTCGGCTCCTACTCAACGACCCGCTCGTTCTCAAAAATCCCCAGCTAAAGCTTCCCATACTCCGAAAAACACAAGATCGAAGAATCAGGAAGTAGATGTTCCTTCTCCAATCAAGGAAACAGAGGAAGAGTTAGTTTCGGGGTCTCCACCCAAAGGTTCTCGCACTCCGAGGAATACAAGAGCGAAGAATCAGGAAAAGGATGTTTCGCCTACCAAGGAACCAGAAGAGAGTGAAGAATCAATCAAGATCCCGAGAACACCACCTAAGAGCTCCAGAAAGAACGCCAGAGAATCAAGTGTCCTGAGCAGCAGTCAGAATTCGGAGGATCCTAACCTGACGTCTTCTCCCCGTCGATCGGTTCGTCTCCAAGGAAGACAAGTCACTCCGAAAAAGAACTGAAATTCGGGTGCCG
The DNA here is from genome assembly GCA_009761265.1 of Halicephalobus sp. NKZ332. Lineage (NCBI taxonomy): Eukaryota > Metazoa > Nematoda > Chromadorea > Rhabditida > Panagrolaimidae > Halicephalobus > Halicephalobus sp. NKZ332. The sequence continues at coordinate 55,675 of VOSG01000091.1, forward strand.
AGTTCAGTGACTGAATTTTCCTTGTTCGCTATTTTACTTTTCGATTTCTCTAAGGGATAAGCTGAATTGTCGTTTTTTGTTAAGTACAAAACCCGTTTGATGTCGGTAGTGAATTCTTGTTTGTTTAAGTACTGTTTTTTAATTTTTTGTAAGGCTTTTGACACCGTTTTTCGAGTGGATTTAAATCTCCCGCTTAGAGCTGTACAAGAACGAAGTCGGATTTATCTCTTTTGCACACATAAGGACCGTCTTTCCTTTAGGAATAGTCGAAAGACAATGTTGACAAGTGACCGGAACAACATTGGCCTTGGGAATTTTACGTAATGGTCACTTGGAGTGGGAGTTTGAATTTAAAGATGGGAAGACGGTTGGAATTGTGTAGTGTAATTTTTCAGTTCTATTTTTATTAAATTGGAGATGATCTCCTTGATCGGGTGACTTGGAAGAAGAGCAATGCTTGTTGAGTATATTGATTGATTGATTTTGACGATGAATAAAGGTTCAATTGGAAAGTCAAGAGGATTTTAAATCGGGATTACGTGATAGAATTGAAGGTCTTTGGGAATCGAGGGATCTTGAAATTCGTGTTGAGATAATTCCGCGGATATTGTAGCTTTTTGTTTTTTGTTTGGCGTTTTTATTTTTATTCTTTGTCTTTTTGATTCCGGAATCTCAGAGATTTCGTACTTGAAATTTCTCGGATAATTTTTTTCTTAAAAAAAGAGCATTGTTTATAGTTTCTTCGTTGATCAAACATTTTAAAGAAGTTTCGATGTCCATCCAGCTTTGAGAAATTCCACAAAAAAGTTTTGTTCTGAGTGAATTTTCGAATGTCTCCGATTTTATTACTTTACTCGAGGTGAAATTCAATATGTTTATAATAGTGGAAAAGGTAGTTTTTAAATCAGTTTTATTATCGGACTTCTGAAAATAAATAAAATCAAGAACTTTATGATTTTTTATTTATAATATAATTTCTAGTCTAGGATCTCAAAAATCTGTGATTTTCTACTGTAGTATTATAATTTTTAATTTTTCGATATCTCGAGAATTTGTCTCGAGACAGTTTCATGATGTTTAGTTCCTGGTTTTACAATAATATAATTTGTCGGGAAATGACGGGAATGTTTCGGGAAGGCCATTACTGACGTGGATTAAAACAGAAAAATGGGCAAAGGTCATTCGGATTTTTGGGGGAAACTAAAAGACGTCGGATATCTCAGTTCGAGTGTTTTCCTATCGGCCTATCTTCTTTGATGAACTCGAAAACAAAACCGAAATAAATCGATATTTTTGACCCTAGATTTTTGCTCCAGAGCTGTCAACTTCGAACTTTTAACTTTACCTTGGACTGTTAGAAATTTCGGATTTCTTTTTATATAGAGTAAAAGGTTCGGATTTGTTGTGGGATAATTTGAATCTTCGAACTGGTTTTGAACCAAAATTGAACTGAATTCGAATACATTTGTTCGAGTCCAAAAAGTTTAAATTAAAATCGAAATTAAAAAATCTGATTCTAAATTTAAAGTTTTGGATTCAAGAATAGAAAATAGACTTTATTTTAATAGTTATTTGATCCAAAAAATCAAAAAAATACAAGTCCACAGTGCATACGAATTACCGCGGTTCAGGAATCTTTGGACAATCGACACTCCGTTTTGTCCTACAATGTCCATTCTTTCACTGTCCGTTGCCAGATCGATTTCTTCGTGGCTGTCCAAGAAGGAAAATCAGCCAGGACCGTCCAAAACAAGGTTATTTCTGCCAGGCATTCCTTTCATTCTTTCCTCAAGTTAGGATTGTCAGTTATTGATCTTTCTTTGGATGATTTTATCGTCTACTCATAAATCGCAAAACTATTTCCTAAAGAATAGTGATTTATTTGTCCATGTTTTCAAGTCCTTTTCGGCGCGCAGTATTGTTTAAACTTTTTTGGCGCGGAAAGTTGTCTTAATTTTTCTCGACACGAGAGATAATGATTTCTATGTAATAGCTTCCCAGCGAAGAATATTATTTAAATTTTTTGTTGATGAAATTACTTAAGGTCTCCCTGAGGCAGAAAGTTTCCCAAGTCTTTTGGCGCGAAAAATTACAAAATTTTCTTGTGGCGGGATTTTATTTCGCAATTCCAATTGACCGTTTTCGTCTTCGTCGTTCGTCGTTAACCGCAGTTCACAAAAAATTCAGTGGATTAATCTCCTGTGATTCATGCTAAAAATAGAAAAACCGATTATCATCTTTGTTCTTGGTAGTTTTCTCAAAGTACTTTTTGTATCCATCTTAAAGAATTATGTTCTTATATAATTTTTCGCTTTTTCGTCTTTGATTTTTTCAAAGTAGTTTTATATAAATCCTGCAAGGTATTATTTTTCTCGATCTTTCGCTTCCTTCGCTTTTTTTATCTGGATTTTGAGGAACAGTTTTTATTACCTTGTTATTTTTATTTACTTCCCTATGGTATTTATATGAACCTTAAGAAACGCTCTTCTCACATGATTATTCAGCATCATGATCGGTTTCACTAATTGTTCAGTGTGTTTTGCGTGAATCGTAGAGTGATTTGTTTTATGACTCATCATTATGTTCGTTTCCACTGATTTGTCAAATAGTTTCGTATAGATGTTCCGTAATGTACTCTTCATTATTTCCATCCATTTCTTTAAAATTCTTCCATATCGATCTTGAAGGATAATTTTCCTTTTACTATCATCTTCGATTTTTTACGTCCATCTGAAAATGATTTTTATTGTTCCTCATTCTTTTGATTTTCCGCTTTCTGTCCGTCATCAATTTGTTCCCACGGAAAACCATCTGATTCAATAAATAAGCGTAGTTAGATAGCCTCGGGGATCCGAATTTTCTGTGAGTACATTTTTCCTTTTGTTTCTCCATGTCCATTTGCAAATTGTCTTCAAGTACCTCCATTATAACTTGTTCCAGACTTTCCCAAGACAATCAAACTCGGACGTTCTTTTCAATTTGCCGTGAGATCAAAAAAGAAATAAGGATGAATTATTTCCTTGTTTTTCTTCTATTCATAAAACTTTTGCGTAAAAAATACACATTAATCTCTTATATGAGAATGTATGTAGAGGCTTTTTTGTGCAAAAATACATGTGGGGGATTTTTCTTGTATAAAAGAACATGTAAAATTGTTTCCAGGGAGATTCTCCATGATCTAGCAAAGTTTCTGACATCATTTTTTGTATTTTTCATATTTTTCCTTTTTCATTGGATACTCGATCTACGAACACCTACACTACGATTGCTTTTTGTGCTTTAAATTTTCCAAAGCTTTTTGGTTTTCAGAAATGGCCGCAAAACTATTGCAAAATCTTTTTGAAGATTCGAACTGGATCTTTTTCTTTGAGATTTCTCTGATCCACTGAACTGTGACGCTGGAGATATTAATTTCGCTCCCATAACAGTTTCTGATTTGTATGTTCCTACTACTTATTTCTGGAATTGTTGGTTTTATTCTTGAATAGTTGAATTATGACTTCCATGATTGCGGATTTATTGATTGCTTAATTCCTGAAGGTATCGATTGCTCGTTATCTATATTCCAGAATTTAACCATACCTCCCCCTCCCATCCCAACTGGCTTTCCTTATTTCCATGAATCACGAAGCTATGACTGGAAATGATTTTCATGTATTCACTGGATTTTCGTAAATTTTGGTTATGTAACACCCGTATTCCATATTTCTAATTAAAATTTCCCCTCCAGATTATTCTTATCTTCTGTAATCACCAGATCGTGGTTCTTGGAATTCGGTTTTAATCACTCTTACATTAATTCCCTAATTTTCGTAAATGTCGATTCTTGAATGCATTTCAGATCTTCCTGTGTTATCTCAATACAGCTTTTCTGTCTGGGAGATTATTTTTCTTTCCTATTTGTCCTTTGATTTCTATGAATGCTTGCTATTTACTACGTATATTTTCGGGAATTTCGATCAGAACCCCTCCCGATGGACTATCCTTATCTTTTTTTCGCCCAAATTTGGTGTTCAAGTTTACTATCTTTTCCGTGGATGCCCGATCGTTAAGTAATATTATATTTTTTCGATTTTTGTTTCTCAAAGATTTTTTAGATGGAACTATTTTAAAGGGAGTTATTAGCGTGAATTTCAATTTTCGAAATTGAATACTAAGAATAATCCTCTTTCAGATTTTAACACTAAGCGAAAAATCCAAAAATATTTTAACTATATTAATTTTTAACGATTAACTGAAGTCATGTCGACCCAGAATCTCTCGATTCAAAGTGGCTTCTACGAGATCGGGGCGTATAAATCCAACATCAAGAGGATCAAGGATGGTATTGATGAATTGGAGGAATTGTCAAAGATGGTGAAGGAAAGAGCAGATATAGAGTCGAAATACGGTAAATCTCTTCAACAATGGAATGAGAAGTGGATGAATCATGTGGATTCTAAAGTTCCGACGGGGACGATAAAAGACTCGTGGTCGAAGATTTTGGAAGAAGGAAGTGAGCTTTCGAAACTCCATACTGGACTGAAAGAACGCTTTGCAGATGAAGTGAGTTTTAGTAACTCGTTTTTAATTCCTAAATTAATATGATAATGTGACGTTACTTTATCTCGGTAATTTCAGATTATTCGAACAATAGCTCTATTTAAAAAAGAAAATCATCATTCTCGTCCTTTTGGAGGCAGTTCTAAAGAGATTCACGAAATTTCCGAAGCGTTCGAAAAAGCTCAGAAACAATGGAAAAAGCTATTCGATAAAGTAGAATCGGCGAAGAAACAATACTTCAACGCCAGTAGAAACGAAAAATCAGCTCAAGTCCAGATGACTAATGCTCAATCCGATAATTCCATGTCTCCCGATGCGAACGAAAAATTGCGAGATAGAGTAGAGAAATGTAAAGAAGAAGTAAGAAAAGCCAAGAATAATTACGAAATTCAGTTAGCAGAAATAGACAAATACAGAAATGTTTATATAGAGAACATGGGATTTGTGTTTGAGAAATGTCAGCAGATGGAACTGAAAAGGATGAAATTTTCGATGGAGATGATTGGAGCTATCGAGAATGTCATGGGAGATTTGGTGGATGCAGAAAGGTATTTTTTAAATAACTTTACTTTTTTAATTTACATTATTTCCAATTCTGGTTTTTTATTAGTTTTGAATTTATAATTACTTCTAATTTTAGTTCTAAATTCGTAATTATCTTAATTTTCGCCTCTGAATTCTAAATAGTCATAATCTTTTATATTTTGGGTCATTTTAATTTTGCTTCTCTAAATTTAGACTGGGAAACCTTCATAGAGACATGAAGGACAGGTTCAAGAGCGTCGGAGAGAGAGAGTTCCAAGCAGATCTCAAGGAATGGTCGAGAATTCACGGCGTAGATGCCCCCGTAGCCTGGCCAAATTTCGAAGTAAGTTTCAGATTTATTTTACTTATGTTATTGCTTTATATTTTGCTTCCTCCTTTGGATTTTGGATAACTTGATGCAAAACTAACCCGAGATGTATTTTAACCTTGTGTGGATTTCATCTTTAACCCTTTTAATGTTGGAAAAACGATTTCTAGGAATATACACCAGAAATGAGGCACATTTCACATAAGCAATCGAAAGAATTTGGCGGCATTATTCTAACGAAGAGAGTTATAACTTCCGATGAGTTGCCAGGTACACCTGTTTGTGTACAAAAATCGTCCAGACCTGTGTCATCGACAAGTTCGTCTGGGAATAATGTTGTTGATAACGATTTTCGCACAGAACTTCACAGAGAATCGAGTTATGGAAGTAGTTCACAGGTTTGCATTGAGCTTTATCCATTTCTAGGCTTTTGTCAATCGTCCTAGTGTCTGTTTTCCTACTTTCCAAAGACGACCTTTTAATTTTGTTTTTTAGGAAAATGACAACACGATGTACTCGAAATATTCCTATAATTCGACAGCGAGTAATGCGGAACATAAGGTACTCCAGAACTCGAATAGAAACCAAATAGGAAGCCCGTTCTCAGACCCTTTCCCTATGAGAACTCCCGAGACGAAAGGTATCCAGCCCATTGAAGCGCCAAATATGACTCCGAAGAAGCCGACAAGTTCGAATTCAAGTGATTCCGACAGTTTTGAAAGAAAAGAATGCGTTGATTCGAATGATAATGAGTGCGACGATGAAGCGAAGTATGGTGACTTCCCGGGACAAATAAGAGGTCCGGCACGAGCGCTGTATGACTACATACCTATCGAAGGAGACGAAATGGCACTGAGAAAGGGGGAGATTCTGGAAGTTTTGGCAGGTCCGGATTCTTTGGGATGGTGTACTGGAAAGAAAGGAAACGAATCAGGACTGTTTCCCGCAAGTTATGTCATGCCTGTATGAAGGATGAGAACTTAATTTTAAATATTTTTGTATTTAAAAGTATATTTCCTGTGCAAAGAGATTTTGCTCTAAAATTTAACTTTTTGTATACGAATTTGAAAAGTATAAAAAAATGAAAAATGTGATTCTCACAACACCGGGAGATCAGAGAGGACATCCCAGATTTGCAGAGAATATTGGATTTTATCCGAACATGGTTATACAATCGGGCTCCAAGGGGGAATTCCGATTGTCAAAGATGCTCGGAAGGTGGGAGCTCGGGACTCGAACCTGTGCACTTTTAGTCTGAAGGCTTCTCTCGCCACTGCGCTGTCGCTGAAATTGCCCATCAGAAATTTTGGCGTAAATGAAGTTAAAGGAGAAGCGAGTAGAGTTGAAAAATCATTCTGTTGAGGATTTAGAGTAGAGTTGAAATTAATAGAGTAGAAATTACTTCTCTCAGTCATTAATGAAACCCTTGAGTAAGAATATTGATCTTAGTGAACTCGATGAATTTTTATATCATTTAGGATAAATCCCAGAATTCGGACTCGATGCTCTCGGATTAAAATCAATTTGTTCGAACACTGCGATTAACGAAGTTTCTAATTGAGAACTTAGACCTAGGCGAACTCGAAAAAAGGGTTTTCTAGCAATTTGACCGTACTTTGGAAATTTAATTTTTCTGAGAAAATTTTGACTTAATTTGTTGTCTCCTTCTTGGTTTTTAATTAATTCTGGAATGCAAATCCAGGTTTTCTTCACTCGAACTTCCTAGGAAAATTGGAGTAAGATTCTCCTCGAAACTTTTCCTAGAAGGTGGATAATGAGTTAAAATCTCATCGAATATTCCCGACGTCAATTGGAAATGAAAATGTTGATATTTCCGGTCAGTAGGAAGGAACTTCAAAGGTCCCTCGTTGAAGTACTCCAATGTCTTTTGACCTCGACTTGTGTCTCGAATGGTAGACATTTATAATTTCTTAAAACTAATATTTTAGAGTTTTTACATCTTGAGTTAGTAGGAGAAGCTTTAATTGTCTTATATAAATTGACATTTTTTAATTTCGACTTTCTTACCCCGAATTAGTAGAAAACTTTTTTGAAATTTTTCTTCGAAACTTCAATGTTTTTAGTTTCAACTTCCAGTTCTCGAATCAATGGAGAGATTTCTTATAACTTTCTTTCAAGGGTAGTTCATTATATAGGACTTTGAATTTTGGTGTCTTGAATCCACAGACGGAGTAATTTTCGAAATCTCACCCACAGGACATCCTCAGAGTAGCCTGAGAAATTAAAACCTCGATATCTGTTCGGCAGATAGAGATTTGGAACTTCCTTGTAGTAATTATCCAACATTCTCATGATAATTTAGACTCTAGATTTTCTCCATGTATATGATTTTTGAAACTTCGATAATAATAATTGAATATTTTTTAAACTCAGACTTTATCTTTTTCAACGAACAGGATTTCCTTGAAGTCGTTTCAGAAAGTTCAGATTTTGGAACTTCCAGCAGGAATAATTTCCAATTTTTACTGCAAAATGTCTTTCATTTAAAAAATCAGAGATCTTTCATAAGGAAAATATATTCTTAGAATTGTTTCATGAAAATCATCGTTTTACTCTTCAGTCTTATAGATATATAATTATTACATTTTTTAGAAAATTACCAACATTTGACGATTTAAATTGCTGCGTTTCACCTTGATAGATATGTAATTATCAGAGTTTCCACGTGAAAAATCACCAATTTTGCTTTAAATTTCTAAATTCTTATGTTCCTTTTTGCAAGTGTGTAATTTTCTAATTTTTTTGTAAGGAGCAAAGATTTTAGATATTATTCACAAAAAACATCAATTCAAAAATTTAAACTTTTTTTCCGTAGGATTGACTTCCCAAGCTTACGTATCGATGCCTCAGTGGACAGAAGTGCCTCTTGCAGGATCCGCCATAGGGGCTCGAATCCACCCGAACCTTCAAACTCAATTATCTGCTATGAGATTTGTTCTTGTAGTGTAAAACAGGTTCGGATATCGAAACCGTTCATTAGTGTTCAATCAACGTGTCATGTAAACGTTGGTTGTTTGGAGCGTCCGGACAGTTTCCCTTTTCTACCCAAAAAAGATTTGTCTTTTCTTCTTAGGAGAAATCCCTTGTTTAACCAGTATATTTTTTCTTCTTAGGAGAAATTTCCCTTCTTCATATAGTATATATTTTGCTTTCACCTGGTATATTTTTGGTTTTCTCCTTAAGACATTTTTTCCATCTAGTATATTTTGTTTTCTTGCTTGAAGAAGTAAGTTCCTGGATTCAAGACAAATTAGTTTTTTCGTGGTCGTTCCCGGAACTGTCAATCTAAAAATATGTTTTTGGGCAACTTTTGGGCATCACGCAAATGACTCCATATTTTTCTCTTTCATAATCACACTATTGTGGGAAATCAGAAATAAATTTTCTTATAAAATGTTTTCGACAATAATTCTCTAATCTTTTGAAATACTTTTGAAATATTTATACTATTATCAAGATTATGACTTTTTTATTTGTTTATATTATTGAACGTTCCGATGTTGTGGTTTTTAGTTCTTAAATTTTTTTAAATTAGTCTCATTTCACTTTTTGTTTTTTGAGTATTTTTGGAAAAGTTTACTTTTTTAAAATTCAAAACAAAAATGTTCAAAATTCTGTGTGGGAAAATTTTTAAAATTTAAAATTTGTCAGTTTTTTAGCTTTTAAATTTAAGATTTTTAGAATATTAAAACCTTGTTTAAAATTATTTCCTTTTCTTTTAAATTTTGTAATTTCAAGTTCCTTAGAAACTTAAAGATTTTGGAAGATGCTGAATATCGTTGCGATTTTTTAAATTTGGACTTTTTTGAATCCCACATGGCTTTTTGGAAAAAAGTGACTCAGATTTCATTTGTTATAGTCCAATTTTATTTTTAACCGAAAAGTCCAAATTAAGCTCACTTCCTGAGAAAATAACACGGCCTTTTTTAATTAATTCAAATTTAAACTTGATTTTTTCTTTTGACTTTTTATTTTGCTGAGAAACTAAAAAATACACATGTTTAGAAAATATCTGGAGTTGTTAGGAAATTCAAGGGTTCAATTTTCAGATGTTGTTTTCAAAATTATTTTATTAGAAAAAACCAAAGATTAACTTATTCCATGAAATTATTTTAACATGAACTTTGAAACTTCTAAAATCTACAGTCTCAGATCTTTTTCAAAAGTCTCACTCAATTTCGAACAAATTTATTTTATTTATGAAAATCTTTACTCAGAGAATTAAAAGCCAGTTTCTCTTTTTTTTGAAAAATCCGGAATCTTGGAAACTTTCATTCAACTTCCAAGTATTTGTAAAACAAAGTTAATTTTCGATATTTTTTATCATTGACCGTTTGTCTAGTAGAGAAGTATTTTTGGCTTTAATTTCATTCTTAGAGTTAAAAACCATTTTTTAAATTTTGAAAGAAAAGAAATATTTGTTTTGACATCTTAATGCTTGTTAATACCTATTGTTTTTATTTTTGAAATTTTGTCTTTATTTTTTCCAATTTCTCTTGTTTTCTATTTTTATATTTATTTTTAAATTCTAAATTACAGTATAGCATCTGGACCTTAAAAAATCACAGAATTTCTAATTTTCTTCACAAACAATAATCCGAAGAACCCATCTCGAAACACTTTCTAGAATTTTTACTTTTTTACTTTCTTCTAATAGTATGGTTATTAGTATTTCAATAATTTTTTTCGAAAAGTGATAAATTCCCTGGTGACCTGTCTTGAAGGTTCATTTTAACGAAAGGGTTTCTATTGTTTGTTTTAAGAACCTCTTTTTACTCTTGTTCCAGTTCTTCTCGGAATTCATGAAACATAGGGGCGTTATTCGCGGAAGAATCCTAGTTATTGACAGATCCATTGAGGAAATTAGAACTCTGTGATTTCTTCAGAGGATGTCTACTAGAAAAAAGAGCTATACAGGTCCTCTAGAAGATTTCTATCGAGGAGGAGGGGATTTTATAATGTTTCAGAGGACATCTGTTGAGAAGAGTTTTATAATTTCTTCAGAAGACTTCTATTAAGGAAAGTAGCACCTTACAGGTCCTTCAGAAAATGTTTATTGGAAAATAAGAAACTATACTTTCTCTGGAAGACGTCCATTGGGAAAAAGACTGTTTGGTTTACTCAGAAGATGGATAACAGGTCAACGTTCCACATGCTTTTTGTAATGTTTTTAAATTGAAAATTTCCAAAGATTCGAGGTTTGGAAATCTCGAAATGTTAAAGTCTAGAAACCCGTTTACTCCCTACCGTAATCAAAAATTTCACTCCGCTGTCTCCTGACGAGTTAATTACGGAATTTTTCAAGGAAAATTTTTATCTTTTCACCGACTCGAAGAATTTCCTTGTTTTTTAAATTCAAATTATAATTTTCTGGAATCGAATAGATGCTTCTGAAAATTTTGTGAGTACCGCAGGAATTTAAAATTCTTTTTGTAAAATATTTTTTATCTTTTTTTGATCCCAAGTTATTTATAAATGTTTTTAAAATTTGGTTTTATCTAATTTATTTTGTCGATTTTCCTCTTCTTGAATGCCTGAAAATATCCTATTGAAGTTTTGAAATAATTTTATCTTTCATCTTCGGCTTCAAATTGGACGAGTTGAAAGAGGTTTAAAAAGGGTTATTTTAACTTGAAAAATCCAACTTCTCATTCCTTGAAAAATGTCTTTTAGGATTTTTCTAAAATTTCTTTGACATCATTATAATTTTCCAGAACCTGGAGATTTTTGAATTAGGAATTATATTCGTGTCGAGACCACTATAGAATTTCATTTTTAAGGTTTATAATTTATTTTATTTTTTTAATTATTCGAAAAACTCGAGTTGCTATTTTTGATTCAAAAACAACAATATCTCGTTTCCAAAGTTCGTTGTGATTTTTATTATTGAAAACGAAATCAGACTACATATTTTTTTATTTTCGCAAAGAAAAAGTTACTTTCTTCGGAGTCCCTGAGGCGTAGAAAAAATTCGAGATTCAATTTCAGAAGTTCTACGTCAATTTCTCGTGTTTCAATTTTCGGTTAATTATTCCAAATCCCAATTCTAGGATTGTACTATTAAACATATCGTTTTTTGAATTTTAGATTGCAAAATTTTTTTAGTTTTGGAATCTTGTACTTTTAGGTTTTTTTAATTTAAAAAGATTTTTTGACCTCTGAAAGTTTCGATTTTTAAAATTATATATTTAAATTTTCGAAGTTTATTAGAAATTAATTTAAAATTAAGCTCGAAAAGTGAGAATCAAGGACTTTGGTCATTACCGATTTTTCGAGTAGGATTTTCTATTTTTATCTCAAAGTCGAATTTTCTGGAGCTGTCAACTTCAGAAATTTATTTTGTTTATGGACATTGTCCAGAATTTCCAAGAATTTTTGTCAAGTTCGAAAATGACAGAAATGACAAGTTTCTTCGACGCTACTTTTGAACAGGTGCTTTTCGAGGTTGTTTTTGAATTTTAAAGAAATCATTATGGATAAAGATCAAAGAATGTAGCCGACCAAACTGTTTAGAACACGAAAAAGCTTTAGACTTTACAAATAAGGTGTTTAGGAATGAAAAATCAAAGAATATAATGGACCAAAATATCCTTTTGGAATACGGAAAAGTTCCGGAGTGTATAAATATAGAGTTGCAAAAGTTTGAAGAACTCTGGAAATTCGTATTGAGACAATTTCGCAAAAACCGATTTGAGTTTCATGGCAATATAATAATCAGCACCCACTTACTCTCCATCAAGAATACAAATTTGGTGTAGTTCACTTTTTGCTAATATTTAATTTTAATTTCTTGAAGTAGAATCTCCTCGAATCTGGCGAATGATTCTGAAGTCTCCCAGAATGTTGTTGGATTTCCTAGTTTCTCAGAACTTGATAGTCGTTTTCCGAAGTCACCTAAATTTTGAATTTTTAAGGTTTCTAAAAATTATAGAAATCCATGTCTAAACTATTTCTCAGAAACATTGATTTCTAATTTTTATTGTAGCGTTTTTTAGAAAAAGTTCAATTTTGGTTTCTTGTAAGCTTTTATGGAGCGAATAATAATAAAATTTTAACGAGAATGAACTTGATCTCTTAAAATGGAACAAAACCAGAAATCGTTCTCTCATTAATTATTGAAAACTTCAAAGTGGTTTTTCTTTCTCCCTGGAGGGATTGTCTCAAGACTGCTATCATACTTTTCACTTCAGATACGGTCGAAATAACCTGTCCCGTTATGAATGCTTAGTTGAAGGTCAAATTCTTTCATTTTTAGACTAGAATGTGAGTTATTAAATGTTAAAATGAAGTATGATGTGAGATGTATTACATGTAACGCTTACTTCTGATTATAGTAGAATTGCCCTTTTTCTTTACACATCTGCATTCTACTGTTGTAGGGACCTAGTTGAAGGTTAACTTCTTTCATTTTTAGACTCAAATGTGAGCTATTAGATGTTGTGACGAGATGGAACGTGAAATATTTTACGTGATGCTCTTTCTTATATATTTACTTTCCCTTACATATTTGCCTTCTAATGTTACAAAAGTCTAGCCAAAGACCAGATTCTCCTATTTGTAAATTTCAACTTGGATTCTCAGTTATTACAATGAAGTCAACAAAAAACATCGCATAATATGCCGTCTTGACAACAATAACATGTCCTTTTTCCCTTCAAACTCCATTTCTACTGTTCTAGACCTCTTGTCAAACTCCTAATTCTGTCATTTCTAGACTTAGATGTGAATTATTAATTTTCAAAATGAAGCTGGCACAAAATACAACACGACGTACCGTTTCCCTCGATAATAATAAAATGCACTTTTCTCTTTAAAAATCTATTTTCTAACATTAAAAGGCTCTTATCGAATTTCATATTCCCCTAACTGTAGACTTAGGTTTGAGTACTAGTCGTCACAATGAAATAAAATAAAAATATATTACATATTACACTGTCTCCTTTGACGATATTAACATTTCCTTTTTCGGAAATCCACCTTTTACTATTATAAACCACTTCTCAAACTGTAGATTTTCTTATCCTAAACCCCAAAATCTAGTGATGAGATGCTATAATAAAACGTCATTCGAAACACAATACCCCATACACTTCCGCTTCTAATATTGGTAAATATATTTGTTTTTCTTTGTAGGTTGAGCTTTTTTTCTGTTGTGGACGGCTAGTCAAAATCCAGATTTTTCTGAAACTCAAAATTATTAGATATTACAACAGAATCTAATATGAACTGTAACATAAAATGAAAATCCCACTTTATCAACGATATATTTATTTTTTATTGAATTTTATTTTCGTGTCGGGAATTTTTCCAAGTTTTTCGGAATTCTGGAAGAATATTTCCTTTTCTATAATCATTTCTTCAGAGTCACGGATAGTTTTAAAATGAAAATGTCGCCTGAGTAAATCTCCGAATCAGAAGATGGAAGAAGTTATAATTGATCCAGCTCCATTGCCTCAGACAACGATGGACCGTAACCTCGCCTGGTTCCTTTCCTCGCTCTGGCATTACTTCTTCAGATGTCTCTACCTCGTCGTTCCCGTTGCGGGTGTTTTTTTGAATCTTTATGTCCTCGTGAAGTTGCGGAAGATCGCGAGAATCAGTGTATATCGTTTCGAGACATCCTCAGCCCTTCCACTGTGTGCTATGTCGATCTGTGACTCCGTCTGCTTGATCTCGCAATTCAGCCAAGCTGTTTTCCACATGACTGTGAACTGGAGAGAACATTCTGGAGAACACTCAGAAAGTGCTTTGATGAAATTGAGTATTTTCTGTAAAATCGATATCTATATGATCCACTTTACTTCTGCATATTCTGTATATTGCTGGTTGATGTTGTCGATATTACGGTACACAGCTGTTTTTCATCCTTTCAAATACAGAACCATTTGGAGACAACCGAGGAACGCCCTTCTAATCATAGCTACAGTAACCTCGACTTTGGAGATTTGGATTCTTTTCCTTGTTTCGTATTTGCCTGAGGAAAAAAGTTGCATCGAAAGTCCTGGGACAAATCAATTCACGGCACAAACCGGCCACATGATGGATATTCTTCTGGCTTATGTTGTTCCTTCTTTCATCAGAATCCTCCTCGACGGAATCGTTCTGAGACATTGTTACAAACCGAACCTCGTTGAAGTTCCGGTCTTTCAAAGGAGATACGGTATCAGTGCTCCTTGTGGACAGCCGGCTACAGTGATAACGAATGATCATAAAGCCACGATGAGCATCATTCTGGCAATCCCCAGGGTGAGCAAAGTTAATAATAATAAACTTTTAACTAAAAAAATAATGGAAATAGAAATCCTAAAATAAGTTTAATTGATAATGGGAGTAAAATTTCAGGAATCGATAACCTACAAGAGAGAACAATATTCGAAGAAGAAGAACGCGATGATCATGAGGTCCTTGATCATCTCTGCCTTGAACCTCGGCTGCAACCTGCCTTCCCATATCTTGAGAGCTTTCTGGACTCTGGAACCCAGTCCCCAGATGAACGAAAATCTCATGAGTTTTCTCGAAGGTAAGTTTTTTTCAAAAATATCCATAATCCAATTCAATTATCTGGGATTTCACAGATTTCTGGAGATTCGTATCGAAATAACTTCATAAAATTTTGATTTTCATAATATGAATTTTTAACTTCGAAGTTTCAGGAATTAGTCAATTATTGTACTTTGGCCAGTTTACGTGTAATGCTTTCTATCTTTCGACCACGATTTACGAAACTTCTACAGTACCTACGAAAACGTTCTCGACCGTCAACGCTTCGAAGGGGAACGTATCCAGACTTCTCGACAACGAAGATCTCTGAAATCTGTCTTGCCTTTTTTAATCAAACAATTCCGGGTTTTTATCATTTTGGAAACTAATAAAATTTAAAAAAGTATTTCAACGAGGATTTTTAAAATTCAAATCGCATTGTTGCAGAAATTGTTTACCAAAAGGCCAAGGAAAATTGTCTCGAAGAGGACTTTTAAACTTTCCAATCGGAACCGGAAATAATAAAATTTATTGTTTACATAATCTTGCAGATTCCAAAAGCACGAACTATACTCAAAAACATTTCAGTATTCTATTTTGTACTCTTAAATTCATCAAAATACCGTAATCGAAGTAAATTTCGAAAAAAACGTTATTCTTTTAACTGATGATAAAATTCAAGTTTTTGA
Organism: Halicephalobus sp. NKZ332; assembly: GCA_009761265.1. Taxonomy (NCBI): domain Eukaryota; kingdom Metazoa; phylum Nematoda; class Chromadorea; order Rhabditida; family Panagrolaimidae; genus Halicephalobus; species Halicephalobus sp. NKZ332. The sequence continues at coordinate 71,260 of VOSG01000091.1, forward strand.
GAACAAAATAAATCAAGGGTGCATTTTTGAGTTCCCATTGTCCGAGTGTCCTTCTCCCTTCCTTTCCTCTTTTCCTCCTTTCTTCCTTAAGTCCAGCCAGTGGCATAATCGAGTTATGCACTCGGGACAAAACCAGAACGCCGCCGGGCTTTCGGTGGCTTTTCGATGGCTTTCGACACTTTCTTTTGAAGCCGAGAAAGCTTCCGAAAAGTCACTTGTATATACAACCCTGAGATTGAACAGCCGCGTAGTCCTTGTTCCAGGTTGTTCTGTCTTATTTTTAAATCCATTTTATTTGAGTAATTGTCTTGTTTTATAAGTTCGTTAGAAGTTGGATTTCTGTCTTTAGATTTATTTCCTTCAGACAATTGTCGCCTTGTATAAATTTTTTAAAAGTCAGATTCTTATTTTCTAATCCGTTTCATTTAGATAAACATATTTCTACGTGCATTTTAAAAATCATATTTTCGTCTCGAAAAGATCATGTGGAAAAAATATGATTATATTTCCTTGCGAAATGGTGAAAGATCATAATTATTCTGTGATTTTCGAAGAATTCAAGCAGACATCCGCTGTAAAATAATGCTCGTAGTTTAGCTTTTGAGCTTTCGCCGCTCAAACCCAATGGCATTGTCTTTAACATATTTTGAGTCTAGTAATATGATCGTTGAGGCCTATCAAAATCAATAACATTACGATTGAAATCCATTGAATCCAGTGATATTGCCTTTGGGATCCATCAAAAGTCTAATATCATGGTTTAAATTTATTGAGACTACATTGTCATCAAAGCTCATCCAACCCAGTGACATCTTCGTTAGAGTCCATTAAACCCAATAGTATCCTCTTTAAAATTCATCAAACCCAGTAATATCCTTGTTAGAAACCATTAAACTCGATAATATTACTGTTGAAGCCCATTAATTGTGTTCCGCTGTTGTCCAATCCCCGGCCGTAAAGACGATAATTTGCCCTCTGGTCGCAGATGCCTCTCGTTTTCCGCCAAAAGCCGCATCAAGGGAATTCCCTCGTTTTTCTTCTTTTGTCAAAGCCTTAAACACTCGTATTTTACGGAACCAAAAATACTTTGAATAAAAAATACTAATCTTTTCCAATTGAATTTTTTGAAATTAAGTCTTCCAATTTTTTTGTATTCATTTTTGAAGATTAAAAAAAGCTGTTTTTCTTTAGAAAATTTTCTTGCTTACGATGTTTGGATGTGATTCTGAAAAATTATAAAATTCCAGAATTCCATAAAATAATCAAAACCTTAAATTTTACATTTTTGGTCCTGGAGAGAAAACTCCAGAAATTCTATTTCGAATTTTCCCGACATTTGTTTCTATTATTTATAAATCCATGAATTTCAAATTCGAATTTTTAGAAACCGAATTCTTCGGCGAAATTCCTCGAAAATTGTTGTAGATATCAAAGTTGTACGAAAAACACTGTAGATGTCGGAATGCTTGAATTTCTTTATTGAATTGGAAGATGTTTATTTCCCCATATGAACCTTCAACTGACCAAAAAAGTGGTCGACATCATTCCCTAAGGCATTTTAAAAATTTCCCTTATTTTGTAAATTTTGTTTTAAAAAACAACTTTTCGAAATTTCTATTTTAAAGAATTTCTTTATCCTTAAAACCTATATTTATTCTCTAAAAATTGGTTTTTTAAAGAATTTTTATTTAATTTTAATTTTAATTACAAAGTTACTTTCTTGATATTTAAACATTTGAAAGTTTATCGCAAATTTTCGCTTGAAGAACTTCGAACGCTGAAATTTCTATGAAAAAATTTATAAAAATTTTTCTGCAAGAAGTCCGGAAGACCAGTCCAGCTCAAGTCACTGTTTCAGGAGCCGCTTTTTTTGAAGGGCAAACTGGCCACGGCACGCCGACTTTCCAGTTTTTAAAGAATTTTTTAAAAAGAAGTGTTTAAAAGAGAATGGAAATGGACGTTGGCTAATATTTCCCTTCAGGTTTCTTCGTTTTCTTTGTTTTTTTGATTATTTTAATTAGAATTTTCCGGAATTTTGTAGAAAACCCGAAAAAAAAAATTCTAGGAAATTTCGGAAAATTTTCGTCGAGATAATTTCGTTAAAAATGTGTTTTTAGTCTTCCAGACAATTAGCATTGATTTGTTTTTCATCGAAATTTCGAGTTTACCAAAAATTAATTTTAAATTTTTCATTAAACTCTAAAATTCACTGTAAATTAAATATTCTGTTCCAAGAATTTTCTTGAGATAATTTCATTAAAAATGTGTTTCTAATTTTCAAAATAATTGATATTGATTCCTTTTCACTAGAAATTCTTATTTCCAATTTTTATAAAATGAAAAACCCAATTTGAAAAAATTTACTTCTTCTGCACTTTGACCAGTTGTCATCGATCGAAGGCTTGAGGGCATGTTGAGGAGGAATTTTTATAAACTTCTTTGTTTTTTTTATTCTAAAGACAATAAATTCTTATTCTTAAGAAAGTAAATTTTCGTTTCCTTCCAAATTAAACCACAGATCGAGTACCTCCAGGATTAGACTAGTTTCCCAAAGTTAGAGTAACAACTCCTATGGTCGAGGACAGCTACCCTAGGGTTAGGAATTGTTTCCGGGATAGGGTGTCTCCTTGAGGATGGAGTGGTTCTTTAGATACTAGGCTGTGTCTTGAACAATCCTCCTCGGATCTTTCCCAGACCGCCGAGGGCTTCGGTTTCGCTTTCTGTTCTTGGGAACACCGGCCGACGAAATTCGATCCTGAAACGAGTTCCGTTTCATTCAACTTTTCAGTTTGAACTTAGATTCGAATTTTCTCGGAATATTTCGATCGGAAAAGAATCATTTGTAATTTTAAAAATAATTTTTTCAAATACAAAGTTAATCTTTTGAATTTCAAATTTCCTACACTAATCAGTCATACTTGAACTAATTCGATTTTCTATTTTTGAATTATTCGATTTCCGGGTTCGAGTTCCTCTGATTTTTGAACTTTAATTTTTCGGTTTTCGAAATCGAGCCTCTCGGTTTTAAATCCGAGCTATTCTGACTTTTAAACTCTACTTCCTCGATTTCTGAGTTCGAATTCCTGATTTTCTAAATCCGATCCTCTGAATTTCGAGCTTTAACTTCCCTATTTCTGAGTTCAAATCTCTCTTAAGTCCCATTTTTCTATTTTTGACTTTCGAACTCTAATTTTTCTTTTTTTAAATCCGATCCTTCGATTTTCGAAATCGACAGCTCTGTCCACTATCGATTCAGGATTAAATTTGCCAAGTTGTTCCTCTAACAACCAAATTCGCCTTCTCGGAGCCATTCCAATTTCGAAGAAGAACTCATCGAGAAATTTTTAAAGAAAAGGATAAAACCTTTAGAGAAAAATGGATAACCAAATTTTTGCGCGCCATTCTCGGTCGAAAGCAACATGGGCATGTCTGTCCACGAAGCTGCCAAATTAATATTTTCGCACATTTTCCTTCATAAAAATAAGTCGTATCCTCAGTATGGGTTTTTTTGGAAACTTTAAAAAGGAACTTTTTCAAATTTTAAATAATTCAATTTTACGATTTTTAAATCGTCAATTTTGCTTCATAAAAATATGCCCTGTTTTCAGTATGAGTCTTTTAGTGGAAATTAAAAATAACCGTCGAGATTTTAAATGACTTTATTTTGTTATTTTTTAAACAATCATTTTCTTCCATAAAAATGAGTTGTATTCTCCAATATGAATATTTTTTATTTTTTGGAAAAGCCTTTGAGTTTTTTTGGTCTATTAAGCAGTCCACTTTATAATTTTTTGAACCGTGGATTTGTATTTATCGATCAGTGCCTACGGCTACAATGGATTATACTTTAGTAGTAATATTAATCTTTATTTTTATATCCGTATCTATTTATGATTTCATATTGATACTCCTATTAATATTAACCTTTTATCCATATTCATATTTTTAAATACGTTTTAACTTCGACGTGGAAGTTCTCATGAAAAATATAAACAATTTTTTTAGTTTTCTAGTTTATTTGTGCCTTATGCGGATCGGAAATGTCGAATCCGCCTGCGTTGTCGCAGATTCCGCGAGGGGTCGGACTTCCACCACCCCCGGGGATGGACCCCAAGAAGGGGAAGTTGATGTGCATCAAGGTCCGGATGCTCGACGACACCACTGCTGTCTTTCATCTCGGAGTATGTTTTTCAATTACTTTTATTTTAAAAAACCGCTTTGTATTGTGAAAGAAGTTTTTAAATTTAACAAGCTTGTATTTTTATTTTACAATCTTTTTTACGTTTTCCAAAGTCGGCTCCATCCATCTTCCTCGTCACTTGACCAGTCGGGGGAGTGAGGACAAGTTCACAGCCACTGTCAAATTTGATGAATGACCGATTTTGCCTTTATTCTAGCATTTCCCAGGATTTCTCAGGATCTAATAGAACTTTTTGGAATTAGTGAAAACTGAAATTTTTTGATTTTTTAAAGTTAATTTTAGAAAATTAGAAAACTTTATTTTGATTGAAACAACTGGATAGGAAGTCATTTTTCATCGACAAAGTGAGTGACAAACGTCATAATGATTCTCAACTTGTCCATCAAAATCTAGCAATATTTCGCTTTGAAAAAAAGGAGAATTTGCATTCATTCACATTTCGCCAAAATATCCAAACAATATTAGATTAAATAAGATTTCTGTGATAAGGCATTTCTTAATGGGGGTTCACATTGATTTATATTTCAGCACAAAGCAACAGGTCAAGCACTTTTTGAGGAAGTTTGCAGACATCTGAACCTCCTGGAGTCGGACTACTTCGGACTGGAGTTCATCGACGTCTACAGTAACAAAGTGTGGCTCGACAAGGACAAATCGATCTTGAGACAAGTGACTTCGACCCAGAGTGACGCCAGATTTTACTTCATAGTTAAATTTTATACTCCTAATCCGGCTGATTTGGAAGAAGAATACACCAGATATCTCATATCCCTCCAGATAAGGAGAGATTTGGCTCAAGGAGAATTCGTCTGCAACGAGAACACAGCGGCTTTGCTTGTGGCCTATATTGTTCAGGCTGATTGTGGAGATTTCTCTTCCGATGATTACCCAGATCACACTTATCTTTCTCCGATAAGCTTCGTTCCTCACCAAACGGGCGCCTTCCAGATAAAAGTCATGGAGAACCACAAGCAACTAGTGTAAGTCCGAGACCCATAGATCCACTATAAAACATCATATATGATCTTAAAAAATGTATTCTAATTTATTTTAAAAAGTTCACTTGTACACAAGATTGTGTATTCGTATGTATGAGCAATATTAACTTATTTCCTTCAGTGGGATGACTCCTGGAGAAGCTGATTTGGCTCTTTTGGAAGTTGCCAGAAGGTGCGATTTCTACGGAATCAAGCTCCACATCGCGAAGGACATCGAAGGGACCGACGTGAATCTCTCCGTGGCTCACATGGGAGTCAAAGTCTTCCACAACCTCCAATGTGTTTCTGTCTTCAGCTGGGCGAAAATCAGGAAGATCAGTTTTAAAAGAAAGAAGTTAATGTTGAAGCTTCATCCAGAAAGTAATGTAAGTGTTCTAAACTGAGTTACTATATGGAAACTTTGTATCAAATTTATATGGAATTCCTCTTTTTCAGCCATATTACAAGGAGACGGTGGAGTTCTCATTCGACACGAGAAACGAAGCGAAAAACTTCTGGAAGAAGTGTGTCGAACATCACGCTTTCTTCAGATGTGGAGATATCCCAGAGCCGAAAAAGGAAAGCAAGTTTTTCACCAGAGGATCTTCCTTCAGATACCACGGAAGAACTCAAAAACAGCTGATTGACTACGTGAGAGAACATCACAAAAGAAGAGAGCCTTTTTCACGACCGATCAGACCCAGCAACTCGAGATCAGGATCAGCCCAAAGACACATCCAATTCAACGTCATCGATGCCACAGGGAGTTTAACGAGGAGATCTCAAACTGCCAGTAGTACCGATGAGGAAAGAAACAAAATTAACAACAACGACAATTCGAAGAGATTCGGCCCTGTTTATTATCCTCCGGGTGTGTCTCAACCACAAAATCCGATGACGATAACGAATCCGCAAAAATCGAGACCAAAATCCGTCTATCAAGCTCCTTCGACAAATTATGCATCAGATTACGAAAGAAATTGTATAAGTGATGTGGAATCGAAAAAAAGTGACTTCTATATTCAACAAAAATGTTTCAAAATTCAAAAAGAAGTTATTCCGGAAGCCGTCCAGGCTCCATACATTGATCCTATGTCCACCTCCCTCCCGGACGTCCTGGGAGATGATATCAAGATAATTTGTCGAGAATTCGAACTCCAAAAAGAATCCCGACCTCCGAAATCCGCCAGCGGAGACAATTTCCTCGAACAAGTCAACGATCCAAATGCTCAGTTCGACTACTATCTAGACAATATGAGCGAGGGATCCTACAAGCTCCATGATCAAGAACATCCATCCTCAAGCCAGTCCGACATTGGATCGTCGGCGACGGATCCGAGGGTTTACGCAACGACTTTTACAACGAAAAGAGTGGGAAATGTTTTAGTAAAAAAAGTCACGGGTCAAAAGCAACGACATCGTTCGGAAAACGACGAAGACGAAGTCTCCAGTCATTCGGATTACGCGAGAACGAAGCCCGTTCCTGGCTCCAAATATGCTCAGGTTAGTT